>ML336030.1:2754-16517 GCA_005239505.1 Nicotiana paniculata
GAGTAGCAAGAATAGGATGCTGGTCAAGTTTTGAGGCATTAAAATATTCTTTGACTCCTTTTGGTTTATGTTGGACTAAGGAACGGATTTGGGTCCATGGTGCAAATGATTTTTTGGCAAAAGTTGAGTAAGGGTTTATTAGGGGTAGTTAACTGGAAGATACTTTTTGTTCATCGAGTAGGATATCGACTTCATAGAGGTAATCATATTTTTTGGACAAGGTTTTATATAGAGTAGGAGACATATTCATTATTGCCAGGGAAGAGGATGATGGAAACGACTTAGACATATTTAGTAAATTGTTCCTCCCTCCGAAAGGATGCGCTGGCTCTGATACCACAGTAAGACGAACAGAGCAAGAGACTCCAAGAAATCAAACTATATCATAGTTTGCTTATCATGCAAAGATGTTTTAGAGGTAACTTTTACTTTGCTTATCATGCAAAGATGTTTTAATATTATGCTTCTTGCACCCCTTTGGTCTTAACTTCATAAGCAATATGTTTACATTCATAACTTTGTTGTTTTTTGACTTAGGTACTGAGTTGCTCTATTTCTTAGCTTCTTGCTTATCATTTCAAGGCTCGTAGATAGGTAGTCTTTCATATCCAGCAGAAACCATGCTCAACTCCATATCATGGGCACAAGTGGAAAGTTCTTTAGATGTCCTAGGCTTTATACCTTGAAAGATGTAATGATGTCCCCAATGCATGCCTTGGATTTATATCTCTATGTCAAACGTTTTACAAATCTTATCTTTACAGTTGAGGATTGAGTTCCTCCATCGATTGACAACATCAATCCTAGTTCATTTTTCTATTGACGATTATGTGTAAGTTCCGCCATGTTTAAAGTATGCCTTGTTCCATAAAAGTAGTTGAGGATGTTGCTTCATTTGATCCCAACTATTAATAGCTCCAGTGTCGAGGTCTGTATACCAATCAAAAATATTTCATTTTAGTTAGCGAACAAACTACTTGACGAGGTAATCTCCATAAGTTATAGTATAATTGCATGTCTCAACAAAGTGCGCCACATGTCTCTTTGGATTGCCTTTGTCATTGAACTATTGAAATATGTGAGGATGATGGTCGGTGGGCATCTTCAAGCTATCCATCCTTGCAACATACGGCTTTTCTTATGTAATGGAGGACTTGGAAGAAACTTTATATTTGTTCTTTATAGTCCCTTTGATGAACTCCTTTAGTGGATCAATTCGAATTATTCCTTCAAAAGAGATAGTGATTTTCTCGGCGGGTGCTAGTCTTTTTGTGTGAGGATCAATCTCTTGAGCATCTGGACTCTTCCCAGGTGCATGAATGGATTCCCCTTCTATCAAGCCTTCCACTCTGTATGTTGACTCATTAATTCGAGCGTCTTGATTTTCATACGCTTGGTCAAGCCGACAATTGCATCTATCAAGTTTATTAGCTACTCCTCCAAAAATGAAGAATTCATCATCATTGCTTACATGACTTTTGTGAAAGATGGGGAGTAGCATGGATTCTCACATAGATTGATCTGTTGCTTCCTCATCTTATATGGTGTAAGTCTCACGACCCCAAATCCCACCAAAACCGTGACACCTAACATCTCTTGATACGCAAGCCCATATTCAATATACAGAAATAAACTACAATAAGATTAAGAAAATAGTCTCAAGGGAACAAGATATATAACGGTAGCAATATAGAAATACTTCTAAAATACCATCCCAACATCTGGTATCAATGAGTACATGAGTTTTATAGACTAATAAGTAAAAATGTCTGAGTAGCGATATAATAATGTATGAAGTACATAAACAATAATAACCAACGTAAGGGAATGAACTCCAAGGCTTGTGGGCAGAAACATCAGAGCTACATTTAAATCATTGATGGAAAACGCTGCAACTCTCAAGAATCAGCATTATCAATAGCACATGGATCTACACATAAAATGCAGAGTGTAGTATGAGTACAACCGACCCCATGTACTGGGTAAGAGCAAGCCTAACCTCGAATTGAAGATATTGACGAGATTGGAAATGTCTATTACTCACTTCCAACAACCAACAATAACATAAACAACAGAATAGTAGTGGTAAAGGGAAAGCAGCACAAAAATAACAAGTTCAGTTTATCCACATTAATAGGAAATAAACATATTTTCCGATCAAATATGGTATCAATGAGTACGTGAGTTTTATAGACTAATAAGTACAAATGTCTGAGTAGCGATATAATACTGTATGAAGTACATAAACAATAATAACAAATGTAAGGGAATGAACTCCAAGGCTTGCGGGCGGATACATCAGCGCTACATTTAAATCATTGATGGAAAATGCTACAACTCTCAAGAATCAGCATTATCAGTAGCACATGGATCTACACATAAAATGCAGAGTGTAGTATGAGTACAACCGACCCCATGTACTGGGTAAAAGCAAGCCTAACCTCGAATTGAAGATATTGACGAGATTGGTAATGTCTATTACTCACTTCCAATAGCCAACAATAACATAAACAACAGAATAATAGTGGTAAAGGGAAAGCAGCACAAAAATAACAAGTTCAATTTATCCACATTAATAGGAAATACACATGTTTTCCAATCTAATTAGTTTAAGCATCAATTTCAGGATATAGAGTCCAAATAGCATGGGGAAGATACGTCTTTATACCCACATGACGAGTAACAATGCTAACATCAACAAATCCACAGTGAAACGATCAATAAGCATACTCTCTGCACTGCACGGGTGCCTGGCATAAAGCCCCTCAATCAGCACATACCAAGTACCTTCACTCAAAGGGCCTAAAGACCATGAGTTATTATCTGACTCCGGAGGGGTGGATCCTAGCCCAAACAATGATCGAATAAAAAGTCAACGATCATCATAACTCAGTCCAATGTCTTGGTGTACATGTCACCTTAATATCAATACCTCTTATCCAAATAAGGGGTTTTTGAATATGGGTCACATCAATATCAATATCAATACGACACTGGCCCCACTTCAGTCATTGATCTGCTCAAATCACAAAATTCCAATATCTCACGGTATCATAAATTAATAGACTGCACAAATTTTACCAAAGTGTCACAAATCCACTCAAATCGTAGTACTCAAGTAAGGAAACCAACATTATGTAAGATAACCGATAGGTGATAAGCGCAAAACACACACTAATATATGCTCGCTAGTCGAATATAGTATAATATAATATCATATCCATATGGATTAGAGTTAAACGGTATGATCGTAGTTTCTAGCTAGATTGCTATGCAGGATGATCAACAATTGATATTTATGTGATTAAAACTAGAATCAACTAATAGTCTAAACTATTGACAAATGACAATCGACACAAGTAATGAGCAGAGAAGGTTATCAATGGGAGAAAACAAGGTTTTGATAGGATATGTGCAACATAAATCTTTGGGATCTAGCTCTAGATAATTAACTTCTAATGTTCAAGTGAATCTCTCGAATATTATCAGTTCAAACATTTAGTAGAAACTCATTTCTTGATTAAGTCTCAACCTCACAAGATGAACCAAACTAAGCTCCGTGAAGATATGCAAGAATTCCTAGTTAATTGGTCTTTAGGAGAACCTTTCTCGATTATCCTCCTAACTATGTTTAATCAACATTCAACTAGCCTCTTTCGATTACTAATAAGAATAAATGAATTCAACCAACAAAATATAATGCAAAGATATCAAAAGGTATGCCTCTCTCGATTACATGAACAAGTCCGTATAGATGTAACAATTAAAACATCCAAAACGATTCAATACATAAACTAGAGTTATAGTCCACAAGCAAAATCAATACACCAAATCCAACAAACCTCTAAAGGGAACTACTCCATAGATATGGGCCAATTCATCACAAATACGTTTAAAGTAAAGGAAAACATAAAACGATGCAAATTCGGTTCTTGAGTGAGGATTGAATGATGAACTCCATGTGCTTTTTATTTTCCAATTCCTCCTTAGCCTCCTTAGGTCTTAGATGTGACAAATGTCCAGAAAATAACGTTTTCCATGTATATATACCATGTCGGATCAGGCCCAGACGAAAATACCTTTTCCTACGTGAAATTGGACAATTACTTGGTAAAAATTATACATGTGCGCCATATAGGGTGACGTTCCACGCGGGGCAGAAATGGAGATCTTCACAGAGATTGAAATTTCACAAAAGTAGGAAAATGGCTAGTCGCAGCGCCCCACACGCCGCGGCTGTGGAAGTTTCTCAGAGACTGGAGTTTTTTCTTGATTTTTGATATCCATATGTGGTTCTTAACCCCCGAACCCGATCCCGGCTTAATCTCTTCGTCTTGTACTCACACTTCAAAACTCCAAATAGCTTGAATTACCTTTGTAACACCTATATCACTCGAAACCACTCCTACAAGGCATAAAATACACAATTGGTGCAAACCACTAGCGATTAAAGCTCAAACTCAACTAAAGTGCACTAAATTAGAATGCAATAAGCGACTAAAACACAAGATTATATCCTACCATCAACACCCCACACTTAAACCATTGCTCATCCTCGAGCAATCAAACTACACTTCACATAGACACGACATTTTTTAACAACTCTCCTAACTAAAGCTAGCAAGAATATTTAAAATAGACTAAACTCAATAGTGTAACATCTTTGCCTCAAGATTTGACTCAAAAGCACCACGTATTTTTTTTTATAACCCGCTCACTTACTCTAAAATAGAGGTCAACGACATTACCTTTCCTTCATGAGTTAAGTGCCCTGACACAATGATAGAGATTCATTCCACAAACCATAAATATTAAGAACAATCAGGAACTCAAGATAGAAAGAATTTACTCCCTCACAAAAACAACATTTATATTCCACAAAAAATGAACCATAGTCTTGCCCGTAGTGTATTACTTTACTAATTTTAGTTCATTCAGTCAAGGATCATATATGACTTTAATTTGTTGTAATATATGTTTCGGAATGGGTAGGATACATTTAGATATAAGAGTTACTACACCTCCCTAAGCACTTTAATAAATATATTTGATTGTTCAAAACCCCACATTTAGGTCAAAACATAGCTCCACCTTCACATCAATATACATTAACTCCCTATTTCTTTAAGCGCAACATGTCACCCCATACAACATGATCTGTCTAACCACTACTTTATAAAACTTATCTTTAAGTCTTGGTGGCATATTCTTGTTTCACAAGACGCCAAATGCGAGTCTCCACTTCATCCACCCTGATCCAATATGATGTCTGACATCCTCGTCAATATCCTTATTTTCATAGACTATAGGCCCAAGAAACTTATCTTAGGCATGACTTGTGTGTCTATCCTCACTTCAATGTCAGCCTCTCGAGTCACTTCATTAAATTTTCACTCCAAGTATTTTCGTTTTAGTCCTGCTCAACTTGAAGCCTCTGGACTCCAGGGTTTGCCTCCAGACCTCTAGCCTATCATTAGTACCTTATTGGGTTTCGTCAATCAGTATTATGGTATCTGCAAATAACATCCACCAGGGTACCTCCCCTTGAATATGTCGATTCAACTCATCCATCACCAAGGAAAATGGGTATGGACTAAGAGCTGATGCAAATGCAACCCGACTCTATTGAGAATTGTCACGAGTCTCCTCCTACTGCTTTTACTCGGGTCTTGGACCCATCGTACATGTCTTTAATCTCCATAGTGTATGCAAAAAGTAGTACCTATAGCCTCCAAGCATCTCAACATAACCTCTATTGAGTCTTTTTATCATGCCTTTTCTAGATCAATGAACACCATATGTTAGTCTTACTTCCTCTTCCTATATATTCAACTAATCTCCTAACAAGATGAATGGTTTCTGTAGTCGATAATCCCGACATGAATTCGAACAGATTCTACAGAATAGACACATCCCTCCTCACCCTCATCTCCACCACCCTCTCTCATACTTCCATAATGTGGCTTAGTAGCTTGAAAATCCTATAGTTGTTGTAATTTAGAATATCACCTTTTTTTGTACAATGAAATTATTATACTTCACCTCCATTCCTCGGTCATTCATACCGTCCTAAAAATACATTAAACAACCTCGTAGGTCACTCAAAATCTATCATAGCCGTGCTCTTCAAAAATATATTATCCTATAATATTTATTTTGACTAATATATCTTGTATTTAGAATATAGTCCAAATTAATTTATAAATTCAAATCCAATAAATTTTAAATGTTTTCCTTCCCAATTTATATCTACCGTCGCAATATGTGTGTGTGAATATGTCATCCAAACATCAAGAAACTTGTATACGGTTGAAATCGGGGCCATCCGATTTCACTACCTAATCGAGACCGGAGTGTTGCATCGAAGGTTGGCCTCGACCACATCACAAAGCTAATTCATCGAGTTCGAGATCGAAGTTCCTTTCAATATTGAGGTTGGAAGTTACCGAAGTCAAGAGAGACACACGCAAGTAATATCGGAGATGACTTAATAACAGAAGAGCGAGATATCTGTAACTAATCGAGGATCATGGTGTAAATCTCCGAACGGATCCAATCAGAAGCGATTAATTAACTAATTATGTGATTTCCTACTGTAATTAGAGTTATACCATAATTAGAATTCCTCTGCTATATAAAGGGGATTTTTTAATCATTTGTGACTCATGATCATTAACAGAGAAAAAATTAGTACAACTCTTTCTTTCCTACTTTCATTATTGTCCATCAGTTCGTTCCATTTTCTATTGTTCTTGCACTTACCAGTTCGAGTGTATCTCAACTCGAGGGCTGGAGCTTCATTTGGATATTGGTTTAATGTATTTATAATTCAATTCTATCATCTACTTTTATATTTATCAATCAGTGTTGAGTGAAATCAAATATCTTTAAAACCACAATATAAGTTTAATTGTTATCAAAATGTTAGGGTAAACAGTTTGGCGCCTACCGTGGGGCTAAGGATAATAGTTATTGTTCAATACTTATTCCGATAACACAAACTATTTTAGCTTGTTCTTGTAAGTACTTTTGTTTTCAGGATAAAACATTTCAAACTCACAAACAGCACCCACACATGGTGACAATGGCCTTGGATTTCATGAGGAAAATGACAATGCAGCTGCTCCAAGCGTCGAGGTGCCTTAGGTTGATCTCGAGGGAGCACCAATTGCCAAACCAGTCGACGTCAGTACGCATATCATTTAAATACAAATTTGGGCGCCGATCCCGAAGGGAGCGTACACATAGAAGGTCGATCTGATGGTCGAGGTACACAAGGCGGAGGAGATGGAGGAGTCAGCGTCCAAGTAATATTAGGGATGTTTAGCTACAAAGTAAGCATAAAACGCCGAGTGGGGTCGAGCCGGAAGTCGCCCGCCGAATCGAGCCAACGCCATAAAGATTGAATGCCAATGAATCGGAACTAACCCCGCCGCAATGAATATGCCCGAGGAACTCACCAAACGAATTGAATCAAGAGAAAAGAAATTGAGGCAAATGATAAGAAAGTATAAATGTACAACTCCCGGTTTTACCTGATACTGGAGGAACCGCCAATTTTAAAAGGAATGGACTCAAAGAAGTTTGTTCAGAAGCCATCCCCCCCAAAGTGCGGCTACAAAATCCATTCCGAAGAAATTCCATATGAAAAAAATCCATAAGTACAATGGGACCATCGATCCGAACGAGCATGTCACCATGCGCCATCAAAGTAAATGATTTAGAAGATGAAGAGATCAAATCCGTTCTACTGAAGAAATTTTGGAAACTCTATCGAATGTAGCAATGATCTGGTACCACAATATACTGCATTATTCCATCGACTCATTCTCTATGCTTTTTGGCTCCGTCGTAAAGGCACATGCCGGGACAATAAAGTTTGCGACGAGGAAATCGAATCTTTCAAAGTAAAACAAAAGGATAACAAAATGTCGAGGGAGTTTATGTCTTGAATCTATATAGAACTCATGGAATTACCACCAGTTACAGACGATTGGGTTGTTCAATCCTTTACTCAGGGGTCCAACAAACGGAGTCGATAATATCACGTCAACTGAAGCAGAATCTAATTGAATATCCGGCGGTAACCTGGGGCCGATGTACATAATTGGTACCAGTCAAAGATCAGAGTCGAGATGACCAATTGGGAACCTCTTCCAAATCTGTATATCCGAACAGGCCCGTAGGTAGAAATTAGAGGGATATCGATAGGGAATCTCGGTCGAACAGAGACCGATATCAGTTGTACAACGCAGATCACAGAAACGGCAGCACCGGATGCAATCCCATCCAAAATGATACAAGGGGCCATCGAGCGGTGACTCATGAGTATAAAAGGTTTCGATAAGCATGCTGATCCCACATAAGCATCGCAACTATAGAAGTATAACTTCAATATCGATTCATCAGGTATTCTGTCAGCGATTGGGATAATCAAAGATACTAGATTGGCTCAGACCCATAAAAACTGATCCTTCCTAGAGAAACCCCAATCTGATGTGCAAGTATCACGGCACGCATGGCCACAGAACTGAACATTGCAGACAACTGGGGGAGGAGGTAGTCTTTCTATTCAATAAAGGCCACCTTTCAGATTTCCTAAGCGATTGAGCCAAAAACCATTTTAGAAAAAGGGACGCCAAAAGGAAAAACAAACAAGAAGAGTGCAACATGTGATCCATATGATCGTCAGTGTGGTCGATATTCCACAAGGACCCCTATTCAAACGCACCAAAGTATCTATTACAAGGGAAAAACGAACCCGAAATTATGTGCCAGAAGGCCCCGTATCATTCAATGATGAGGAAGCAGAAGGAATCTATCAACCCCACAATGATGCTCATGTAATTTCTATCCTTATGAATAAAATTCAGGTTAAGCCTGTGTTTATTGATCTAGGGAGATCGGAAAATATAATTCGATCGAGGGTTGTAGAGAAGCTCGTCCTGCAAGATCAAATCGTACCTAAAACTCGGGTCCTGAATGGTTTTAACATGGCCAAACAAACAATTACAAGTGAAATCATTTTACCGGTGAACATAGTTGGGACTATACAAGAAACAAGTTTCATGTAATCAAGGGCGACATGAGGTACAATGCCCTGCTCGGAAGGCACTGGATTCACAACATGAGGGCAGTCCCTTCGACTCTCCACCAAATGTTGAAATTCTCAATGCCGGGCAGAGTGAAAACGGTATATGGGGAGCAATATGCTGCAAAAGAAATGTTTGCGGTTGATGAGGTAACACCGATATCGACGCTTTCGAAAACAAAGGGATCAGAGGCCAAAGGAAAACAGGAGGCCAAATATCAACCATAACCACCAGCCTCGACTCAGTCGGAAAAGTAGGAAATGGAAGAAGAGGACGACGACTACTAGATCCCTAGATCCTTCATTATTTTTGAAGATTCCGATGCCACCAAATCAAGAATCGAAGATCTGGAACAGCTTATATTGATCGAGTACCTACCCGAACGGAAGGTATACCTGGTTACGGGGTTAACCCCCGAACTCAGGAAAAAACTCATTGACTTTCTTATTGAAAATATGGATTGTTTTGCTTGGTCCCAATAAAATATGACAGGGATCCCACCAGAGATAACAACACATAAGAGTGTGAGGTGTTCACGTATCATAAGAGTCTTCAGTACTTGTTCAAGCAAAAGGAGTTGAATTTGAGGCAGATAATGTGGTGGGAGTTGTTGAAAGATTATGATAATACCATCTTATATCACCCGGGGAAGGCCAATATGGTGGCCGATGCTTTGAGTAGCAAGCCAGCTAGTATAGGAAGTCTTGCTTTTATTTCGGTCAATCAGAGGCCGCTTTCTTTGGATGTTCAGGCTTTGGCCGATCGAGTTTTGAGGTTGGATATTTCTGAGCCTAGTCGAGTGTTGGCTTGTTCGGTCGCTCGTTCTTCATTATTGGAGCGTATCCGTGATCGGCAGTTTGATGATCCCCATTTGTGTGTCCTTAGAGACACGGTGCAGCGCAGAGGTGCCAAGCAGGTGACCTTAGATGATGATGGTGTTTTGAGATTGCAGGAGAAAGTTTTTGTGCCCAATGTTGATGGGATCCAAGAGTTGATTTTAGAAGAGGCCCATAGTTCCCGGTACTCTATTCATCCGGGCACCGCGAAGATGTATCAGGATTTGCGCAGCACTATTGGTGGCGTAGAATGAAGAAGGATATTTTGGCATATGTGGCGCGGTGTTCGAATTGTCAACAGGTTAAGTATGAGCATCAGAGGCCTGGTGGTTTATGTTAGAGGATTGAGCTTCCCGAGTGGAAGTGGGAGAGGATCACTATGGACTTCGTTACTGGAATTCCGTTGACCTGGAAGAAGTTCGATGCAGCTTGGGTCATTGTTGATAGGCTGACCAAGTCAGCGCATTTCATTCCTATGGCAGTTCCTATTCATCCGAGAGGTTAGTTGAGATCTATGTACGGGAGATTGTTCGCCTTCATGGTGTTCCGGTATCTATAATTTCATACCGGGGCGCGCAGTTTACCTCGCATTTCTGGGGAGCAGTACAACGAGTGTTAGGCACCCAGGTGGATTTGAGCACAACATTTCATCATCAAACAGATGGGAAGTCCGAGTGAACTATTTAGATATTGAAGGATATGATCCGAGCTTGTGTTATTGACTTTGGAGGATCATGGGATCAGTTCTTTCCTTTAGCAGAGTTCGCCTACAACAACATCTACCAGTCGAGTATCTAGATGGCTCCTTATGAGTCTTTATATGGTAGGCGGTGTCGATCACCGGTTGGATGGTTTGAGCCGGGAGAGGCTCGCTTGTTGGATAAAGATTTGGTTCAGGAGGCGTTGGACAAGGTCAGGATCGTTCAAGATAGGCTTCGTACAACTCAGTCCAGGAAAAAGAGTAATGCAGATCGTAAGGTTCGAGATGTGGATTTCATGGTTGGTGAGCTAGTATTGCTCCGAGTGTCGCCTATGAAGGGCGTGATGAGATTTGGGAAGAAGGGCAATCTTAGCCCTAGATTCGTTGGTCGTTTGAGTTTCTTGATCGAGTGGGAGAGGTGGCTTATAGACTTGCATTGCCACATAGCTTATCAGCCGTACATCCAGATATTCATGTGTCCATGTTTCGGAGGTATCATGGTGATCCAGCCCACGTGTTAGATTTCAGTATTGTCCAGTTGGACTAGAACTTATCTTATGAGGAGGAGCCGGTAGGCATTCTAGACCGGCAAATTCATCAGTTGGAATGCAAGGGTTTCCCTTCTGTCCGTGTTCAGTGGAGAGGTCAGCCTCCTGAGGCATCGACGTGGGGGTCCGATTCCGATATGCGGAGCCCTTACCCTCATTTATTTCCTGACTCAGGTACTTCCTTCTTCTATCCGTTCGAGGACGAACGGTTGTTTTAGAGGTAAAGAATGTGACGACCCAAAGGGTCATCACCTATTTTATTACCTATTCCGTACATCCGAGGCCTTGAAAATCTTATTTGTAGTTGCCTTGATTTGCGTTCATAGTCCGGGCGCGTAGCCGAACAACTTAAATATGAAATTCTATGAAAGAAAATGCTAAGACTTGATATTAGAATGAATAAATTTGACTACCGTCAATATTTTGGGTAAAAAGACCCGGACCCGGACCCGTGATTTGACGGTCCCGGAGGGTCCGTAGGAAAAAATGGGACGTGGCATAAGGCATGAATCAAATTCCGAGGTCCCAATCCCGAGAAATAAATTTTTGAGTAAAATTGTTTTATGAAAATATTTAAGGAAGTTGAAAATGAAATTTGATTAAAAGTGATGGTATCGGGCCCGTATTTTGGTTTTGGCGCCCAGCACAGGTCTTATATATGATTTAAGCGATTTCTGCAAAGTTTGGTTGAAACGGATTTCGTTTGACGTGTTTCGGACTTGAAATGAGAAATTTGATGTTTTATGAAATTTTATATAATTCATGGATTTTGAGGTTTAATTCGATGCATATGATGTTATATTGGCGATTTGATCACACGATTAAGTTTTTAGGATGTTGTTGAGTCAGCTCATGTGATTTGTTAGGAGCCTCGAGGGCTCGGGAGTGTTTCGGAGGTGTCTCGGAGTGATTTTGAACTTAGGAAAATTGTTGGATTTTGCTTCAGCTGTTGCAGGTCCCTTTTGTTCTTCGCGATCGCGAACCCTCTTCTGCGTTCGCGAAGCTTTAAGTTTTCCTTCATCGCGTTCGCGTCCATTCCCTTGTGTTCGCATAAATTTGTTGACCCTGGGGGACTTATCCCTCTTTTCCTCTTCGCGTTCGTATACACCCTTGCGCGAATGCGTAGCCTTGCAACTTCCTTCACCGCGTTCGCGTAAGATTCCACGCATTCGCATAGACCAATTCCTGGACCCCCAACCTTTTTTCTCTTCGCGTTCGCATCCCTCAACTCCCGAACGCGATAGCTTGCCCAGTCTACCCTTCGCGAACGCGACCTCATTTCCGCGAACGCGAAGGGAAATTTTGCCCAGTGGTATATAAATATTTCCAGAACCAGTAGCTACGGGATTCACTTAGAAAATAACGAACTTCTTCTTCTCCAAATCCCTTAGACATCCATTGGAGCCTTCCTTCACCAAAACATCTTGGGTTAGTAAATTTTAACTCATTTCCTTCATTTTTCATCTATAATTAATGAATTCCTAAGCCTAAAACATGCAAATTAGAGTAAAAAATATGGAATTTGGGTAGAGTTAGGAATTTTTTTAATTTTCTTGATTAAGACCTCGTTTTGGGGTCGAATTTATAAACAAATTAAATATTCGGACTCGTGGGTGATTGGGTGACATGGTTTTGGTCCGAGCCTTGCGTTTGGACCAAGTGGGCCCGGGGTCGAATTTTGATAATTTTTGAAGAATGCTAGGAAATGGATAATTAGTCCATGTAATGGAATCATTGAATCCTTATTGATATACTTGATTGATTATGTCTAGATAATATCATTCCGGAGTTGAATTCTAAAGGAAAGGCGGTGTTAGATGGTTGATTGCTATACTTTGGACCCGAGGTAAGTGTTTGGTCTAACCTTAGCTTGAGGGAATAGGAGTTGAGTATAATTTTCTACTTTCTAATTGTAAAACACAATGTCTAGGCATGGTGACGAGTATCTATACATTGGTGTCTAGCATGACCGTGAGTCCTTATATTGTGAATATTCTGATTTTGTGGTAATTTCCATGCTTAATCGATGATTTCTATATGTTGTGAAAAATATGTGAAGGGAATTGTAATCTTTAAACTCTCTTGGAGAATTGGCTCAAATTGTAATATGAATGATGAAGATATATGAGATAATTGTATCCTTTGGAGCATTGGCTCAAATTGTAATACGAATGATGAAGATATATGAGATAATTGTATTCTTTGGAGCATTGGCTCAGATTGTAACACAAATGATGAAGATATATGAGATAATTGTATCCTTTGGAGAATTGGCTCAAGTAATTGAGTAAATTATAAAATGAAGTGAAAGAAAGAGAAAGAGCTACTAAAATATACCCTTGCCGGGTCATTGTTGCTTTTGATATTGTCTCCCTTATTGGGATGTTGAGATTACTGTTATTGTTCCCTTGCCGGGATTTAATTGTTTAATTGATGTTTCCTTGCCGGGATTTCTATTTTATTCTGCTTACTCCCTTGCCCTTGTTTGTGATTGCTGTTTGGGTGAGGAAGAGTGGTAAAGCATGAAGGGTGATGTCGTGCACTGTTTGATATTGTGAGAAAGAGTGTTAAAGCACGAAGGGTGATG
>ML336035.1:0-155445 GCA_005239505.1 Nicotiana paniculata
AAAAATACCCAAAACGATTCAATACATAAAACTAGAGTTAATATCCACAAACAATTCTCAAAACAGAAAATCCATAAATCCCTAAGGAAGAATTACTCCATGGATATGAGAAATTCATCACAATTAAGTTTAAGTCAAAGGAAAATATAAAACATCCAAACCCTTGTCTTGAGTGAGGACGAATAGTGAAATCCTTGTGCTCTTGCTTATCCCCCTTCTCCTTAACTTCTTTAGGTCTAAATTATTTCAGAAGTCCTCAAAATACAGTTTTTTCATATATATATATATACCAAGCAGGGTTGGGCCCAAACAAATACACCTTCTCCTACGCGAAAAAAGACACTTTTCCTGGATAGGAGGTGCGCGGTCTCGCACCTGAAAGTGTGCTCGCATACTTGGTCGCGCATTTTTCACCCTGTTCTGCCTCCAGTGCGCGCCCATGCACGTGGGTGGCGTTCTATTGGGAATTTGGGAAAATAAAAAAACATGAAAGTTGTAGCCCTTTTAAATAGCTTTCCAATGATATATGCCCAAATGGTGTTTCAAGCGAAACGTTATGTGCATTTGACTAGACAATGCGTAATATGCCTGCTCGATTCTTCGTTTCGTTGTAATATCATTTGTTTATCCCCGAACACGATCATAATTTAACCCTTAGGCTTTTACTCAAACTTCAAAGCTCCAGAATAGCTTGAATTCATTCCATTACATCTACTGTCACGACCCAAATTCCCAACCTTAGGGATCGTGATGGCACCTAACACCACACTTTCTAGGCAAGCCAATGTTAGAACTTGATTAGCCATTTTCCGTTGAATATTTACTTAAACACAATGAGACAATTTAAAATGAACTAAATCTAATAATTCTCAATGAATAACCTCACAAATAAAATATTAAGCAAATAATTAAATCGAACCACGAACTAACTATATAGCTATAAAACTACCCCAGGGTCTGGTGTCACAATTCACAAACAACTAAGAAGACTACAAATAATGGGTTGAAAGACTTATGAATATGTTTTTGAATGTAATAAGACAGTGTCTATAAAATTAAGAGAAGACCCCAGGAATCTGCGGACGACAGCAGATCTACCTCGTATCTCCGAATGATGATGTCAGCTACTAAAATCTCCTAACTCTGGTCGGTACCTGGATATGCACAAAAAAGTGCAGAGTGTAGTATCAGTACAACAGACCCCATGTACTGAGTAAGTGTCGAGCCTAACCTCGACGAAGTAGTGACGAGGCTAAGGCGGAAAAATTATAACATAACCTGTGACAATATATATATNTGTGTGTGTGTGTGTGTGTGTGTGTGTGTGTGTGTGTTGAACATGATCTCTTCCTTATTTCCAATTTATTTGATTCCTAGCTTAAATTGTTTTATGATTATTAATGCCTCCATGTCTAATTATTGTCGACTTGTTGTTAAGTATTGTTCCAAATATTTTGGAAGTGTTGGTTGTTCCATTGGTTTCATTGTGATGCATAAAAATTGAATTGGATGATGTTATTTTATGAAGCATATATATTCCGGTTGGTTTCATTGTGAAATGATAATTTATAAAGTTCATGAGTTGTACAACTTTCTGTTTACAATTGTTGAGACAAAAATATTATGAAAGGTTTTGACCTGAATTGTGAAAATTTGTATAAATAAAGTGATGTAATTGTCTGGTGGGAGCGGGTTGCATGCCGCAACAAGGAGTGATAAGGGTGGACATGTGGGATCGGGTTGCACGCCGCAACAGGAGAAATAAGGGTGATATATATATAGGGAGGAGCAATAAGGGTGGACAGGTGGGAGCGGGTTGCGCGCCGCAACAAGGAGCAATAAGGGAGAATATTTATGTTTTATTGATTTTCAAAATAAAGATTTGGAAACTCCCTGTTTTATTAAAAAGGTTTCATATTCTGATTTTACTATCATTTAAATTGAAACTTGGAAATTTTGAGAAGGTTTGATTATAGCTGATATCTGGAAAGGTTATCCGAGTTGTTTTTATTTACTGTTGCAATATATATATATATATATATATAAAATAAAGCAAGAAGGAAGTAAGAATAAACTAAATAACCAGTAACTTGCAACAGTAAATAAAAATAATATATATATATATATATATATATATATATATATATATATATATATATATATATATATATATATATATATATATATATATATATATATATANTAGATACTCATCACCTCACCTATACACTACACACATGCAAATTCACATAGCATTTAAGTTGGGGATTCATATAACCTCAAGTCAAGGTTAAACCAAGCACTTACCTCAAATTTGCAGCCACTCACTACTCAATTACCGCTTTTCCTTTCGAATTTGAATCTAACCCGCTCGGATCTAATCATAATTAGTTTAATACCATTAATTTATGCTAAATGAATGTAACGACCCGGCCGGTCGTTACGAGAATTTTAGCCTCATTTTCCCTATTTATCCTTTATCATATATTGCTAAGCCTATTTATGTTGTGTTGCGTCAGTTGGTTCGGGTTCGGAGTGGTCGTGGTGAGAACTGAGACACTTAGTCTCTTGGAATTGGCTTAATAGTTGGAAAAGTCAACTCAGAGTTGACTTATTGGTAAACGACCTCGGAATGTAGATTCTATGGCTCGGATAGCTTCGTTAGGTTATTTGGGACTTAGGAGTGTGTTCGGAATGAAGTTTTGATGTCCGGTGTAGAATTAGGCTTGAATTGGCGAAAGTTAGTTTTTGGCGATTTCCGGTCGGCAGGGGAAAATAGGCTATCGGGGTCGGAATGGAATTCCAGAAGTTGGAGCAGGTTCGTAATGTCATTTTGGATATGTGTGCAAATTTTTAGATCAATCGGATGTGTTTTGGATGGTTTCGGCATCCTTGGTGAAATTTAGAAGTTTCAAAGTTCATAGGCTTGAATTTGATGTGATTTTGGTGTTTTTGCGTTGTTTTTGGTGTTTCGAAGGCTCGACTAAGTTTGAATGAGGTTATGAAATGTGTTGGTATGTTTGGTTGGGGTCCCGAGGGCCTCGGGTGAGTTTCGGGTGGTTAACAGAGTGATTTTTTGGCTTTTGGAAATGGATGTTCTGGTGTGTATTTGCTGCAGAAATTTTTACCCTATGCGTTCGCGGAGGTGATCTCGCGTTCGCATAGGGGGATTAGGGTGCTGAGGGTATTTGTTCTATGCGTTCGCCGAGGATTGGGTGCATTCGCGTAGAGTAGAAGGCATCTGAGGACCCCAGGCCCATTGGCCTGTGCGTTCGCGTAGGAGCCCATGAGTTCGCGAAGGCCTGGGGTGGTTGAGCAGTGTGTTCACATAGCTTTTGGTGCGTTCGCGTAGAGTAAAATTAGGGGCATGTTGGATTGTTCTATGCGAACGCGTTCTTAGTGACGCGTTCGCGATGAGAAAAAGGAGCTGGGCAGAAAGTTTTTAAGTTCAAAATGAGGGTTTAGTGTCACGACCCGATTTTTCCTCCGAAGGCATCGTGACGGCACCTAGTCTCTACGAGTAGGTAAGCCTAATTGCAGAAAACACATATTAAATAAAAGCAATAGAAATAAAGACGAAATAAGTGAGTCTACAATAAAACATCGCCACTTGGCGCATACAAAATACAACTTTCCCAAAACCCGAAATACCACCTTAGTCACAAGCTTTGTCTCAAAATAGCTCTATACAATGAGAGGGAATTAACATGAAAAGAAAAAAGAAAATTTATCTAAATCTGGAGTGGATGGTGACTCGAAGGACTCTGCGGACGCGGCAGAATTACCTTTCGGTCTCCTAAAAGCTGCTGCTCGGACCCCTAGCCACGGAACTGAGCGTTGTTACCTGGATCTGCAGACAAAAAACATGTACACGAAAGGGCATGAGTACACCACAAATTGGTACCCAGTAAGTGCCAAGCCTAACCCCAGTCAAGTAGTGACGAGGTCAGGTTAAGGCTCTACTGTATTTTTATAGTAAAAACAGTTTAAATTTTGAACAAAGAGATATAATAAGCTGAGGCAAATCAGCAAAACAATAAGCAAAAAGGAAATAATAACAGGGAGCCCTCGGCTCAGCACAACATATATCACAGTAACAAGTATGCAATGCAGTACAGGGGGAAAGCTCCCGGAATCTCGTCTGTAGTCCCAATTTAAATATGCAATGCAGTACATGGGGAAAGCTCCCGGAATCTCATCCGTAGTCCCAATTTAAATATGTTATGCAGTACAGGGGGAAAGCTCCCGAAATCTCGTCTGTAGTCCCAATTTAAATATGCAATGCAGTACAGGGGAAAAGCTCTCGGAATCTCGTCCGTAGTCCCAATTTAAATATGCAATGCAGTAAAATAGAGGATACATTTTTTTTATTTAAAACAGTTCAGGAAAAATCACAGGCAAAATATGGATAAAACCACCCCAAACATGTTACATATAGTAATAACTAGGGAATATTCAAGTAAAACAGGTAGGCATGCCATTTCCTAATCTAAAATACATAGTCGATACGCGAATCAGTGAAATAGGAGTGAAATGATTTAAGTCATGGAGGAAAAAATGGAGTTTAGAAACAATGGCCCGTTTTCCTACTCGTCACCTCACGCACACGGCGCCCAAACAACATAGAACAGTATTAAAATTGCCTGGGGGAAGTCCCCAACACAGAGTTAGGCAAGCCACTTACCTCGACTGGCTACTCAACTCAAAACCACGCTCTTGCCACGAGTATCCGACTCTGAATGGACCAAATCTATTCAATTCGATTGCATAATGTAAATATCACTTTAAGGAGTCAAAACAGCTAATAAGTTCGAAGCTAATACGCGAAATTAGGAAAATCGCCCAAAAAGTCCCCCCGGGCCCACTTCTCGGAAACGAGTGAAAGTTACAATTTTAGAACACCCATTCACTCACGAACTCACTCAAACAAGAATCATCAAAATCCGATGACAAAATCCTACTAAATTTGCGGATTTTCTAGTTAGGGAAACTTCTTCCCATTTGCATGATTTTTCACCTAAATCCCTTAATTGCATGGAAGAAATGGCCATAGATTAATGATATACAAAGGAAATAGGGTGAGGAATTGTTACCTATGAAGCTTTTCCTCAAAACTCACTCCAAATCGCCTACACCCGATCTTCAAATGATTTTAGAAGTTATAAAATTCAAGCCCTCGAATCAGATTTATCTGCCCAGCAATTTCCGCACCTGCGCCCTTGGACCACACCTGCGGAAATTCCATCGCAGGTGCGAAAACCCACTAAAAAGCCTAGGGCCGCACCTGCAGAAACCCAACCGCACCTGCGAGGACTGGGTGAATTGGACAAGCCCGCACCTGCGAACATCTCGTCCGCACCTGTGGAAAGTCCATCGCAGGTGCGAGACACTAGAACAAGAAATGGTTCAGCTATTCTCCAAGTTCAAAAATCACCCGTTGAGCATCTGAAAAATCCCCGAGGCCCCCGGGACCTCAACCAAAATTACCAACCAGTCCTAATACCTGATCCAAACTTAGTCGAGCCTCCAAAATACATCACATAATGCCAAAATAACCAATTATACATGGATTCAAGCCTAAGAACTTATGAAATTTCCAAAATCTACAACCGACGCTGAAACACATCAAAACTAGTCCGAATGACCTCAAATTTTACACACAGGTCACAAATGATACAATGGACCTACAGCCACTCTCGGAATTCCATTCCGAGCCCGATATCAACATTTCACCTATCGGCCGAAATTCTAATTTTTGCCAATTCAAGCCTAAATCTACTACAGACCTCGAAAGCACCTTCCGGACACGCTCCTAACTCCGAAATCACCCAACGGAGCTAACGGAGTCGACGGAATCCCATTCCGGACTTGTCTTCCCACAGTTCCAACTATGGTTCAATTTCTAAAGCTTAAACTCACATATAAGGACTATGTGTCCAAAAACTCTCCGAATTCCACCACTAAACATTCCAACAAGTCCCAAAGTAGAAATAGACATGGGGAAACAGTTATTAGGGGATCGGGGAACTAACTCTCAAAACGACCTACCGGGTCATTACATTCTCCCCCTATTAAGAAAATCATTCGTCCTCAACCGGCTGACCCCTCCACTGAACTTTTACTGATGCAATATCCTTTCACCTGAGCTTTCTGACCTGTCTATCCAATATAGCTATTGGATCCTCAACATATGATAAATCCTTGTCCAACTGGACTGAACTGAAATCCAACACATAAGTCGGGTCACCGTGATACTTCCGGAGCATGGAGACGTGGAATACCAGATGAACTCCTGCTAGGTTGGGAGGCAGGGATAGCTCATAAGCAACCTCCCCAACACGTCGCAACACCTCAAAAGGGACAATAAATCTCGAACTCAACTTACTATTCTTCCCGAACCTCATGACGCCCTACATAGGCGATACCCGAAGCAAAACCTGATCACCAGCCATAAATGCCAAATCACGAACGTTCCAGTCCGCATAACTCTTCTACCTAGACTGAGCTGCACGAAGTCTCTCCTGAATCACCTTCACCTTGTCCAAGGCATCCTGGACCAAATTTGTACCCAACAATCGGGCCTTGCCCGGCTCAAACCATCTCACTGGAGACCTGCACCGCCTACCATATAAAGCCTCATACAGTGCCATCTGAATGTTGGACTGGTAGCTGTTATTATAAGCAAATTATGCAAGTGGCAAGTATCGGTCCCATGACCCTCCAAAATCCATCACACAGGCACGGAGCATATCCTCAAGAATCTGAATCGTACGCTCGGACTTCCCGTCCGTCTGAGGGTGAAAGGTTGTAATCAACTCCACTGTGGTGCCTAACTCCTGCTAAACGGCTCTTCAGAACCGTGAAGTGAATCGTGTACCTCTGTCTAAAGTGATAGATACTGGAATACCGTGGAGGCGAACAATCTCCCTGATATAAATCTCCGCCAACCTCTCGGAGGGGTATGTAGTCAACACAGGAATGAATTGGGCTGACTTAGTCAGTCGATCCACAGTCACCCAATAGCATCGAACTTCTTCAAATTCCGAGGAAGTCCAACCAAGAAGTCCATGGTGATCCGCTCCCACTTCCACTCTGGAAGCTCAATCTGCTGAAGTAACCCCCCTGGTCTCTGATGCTCATATTTGACTTGCTGACAGTTGAGACACTTGGCCACAAACTCCACTATATCCTTCCTCATCCTTCTCCACCAATAGTGTTATCTCAGATCCTGGTACATCTTCGCGGTACCCGGATGAATGGAATACCGCAAGCTATGGGCCTCCTCAAGAATCAACTCTCGAAGCCCATCCACATTGGGCACACAGATCCGACCTTGCATCCTCATCACACCGTCATCTCCTGTAGTCACATCCCTGGCGTCGCCTCGCCGAACCCTATCCTGAATAACCAGAAGGTGGGGATCATCATACTAGCGCTCTCGAATGCGGTCATAAAGAGAAGACCGAGCCACCACATAAGCTAAAACCCGGCAAGGCTCCAAAATATTCAACCTCACGAACTGACTGGCTAAGGACTGAATATCTAAGGCTAAGGGCCTCTCAACTGCCGGAAGATATGTCAAACTCCCCAAACTCTCCGCCCGGAGACTCAAGGCATCGGCCACTATATTGGCCTTCCCCTGGTGGAATAATATAGTGATGTCATAGTCCTTTAGAAACTCCAACCATCTACGCTGGCGAAAATTGAGGTCCTTCTACTTGAATATGTGCTGCAAACTCCGGTGATCAGTGAAAATCTCACAGGGAACACCGTATAAATAGTGACGCCATATCTTCAGGGCGTGAAAAATCGCTACCAACTCGAGATCATGACCTGGATAGTTCTTCTCATGCACCTTCAACTGTCTAGACGCGTAGGCAATCACCCTACTGTCCTGCATCAACACCGCTCCGAGGCTTATCCTCGAAGCATCACAATAGACGGTATAGGACCCTGAACCAATAGGCAATACCAACACTGGAGCTGAAGTTAGGGCTGTATTGAGCTTCTGAAAGCTCTCCTCACACTCCTCAGTCCACCTGAACGGAGCACCCTTTTGAGTCAACCTGGTCATCGGTGCTGCAAGGGGTGAAAAACCCTCCACAAAACGGTGATAGTACCTAGCCAAACCAAGAAAAATGCATATCTCCGTAGTTGATAATGGTCTAGGCCAACTCTGCACCGCCTCCACCTTCTTCGGATCTACTTTAATCCCATCCCATGACACTATGTGGCCTAAGAATGCCACTGAGTCAAGCCAGAACTCACATTTAGAGAATTTAGCATACAATCTCTTCTCCCTCAAAGTCTGAAGCACAGTCCTCAAATGTTGCTCATGATATTCCCGTGATTGGGAATACACTAGGATGTCATCAATAAACACAATGATGATGGAATAAAGATAAGGCCAAAATACACTGTGCATCAAATGCATAAAAGTTGTTGGGTCATTGGTCAGCCCAAATGACATAACAAGAAACTCATAGTGGCCATATCTGGTCCTGAAGGCAGTCTTCAGGATATCCGGCTCCCGAATCTTCAACTGACGATAGCCAGAACGCAAGAATCTTGGAGAATACCCTGTAACCCTGTATCTGGTCGAATAAATCATGGATGCGAGGCAAAGGATACCTGTTCTTCACGGTGACTTTGTTCAACTGCCGATAATCAATACACATATGCATAGAACCATCCTTTTTCTTCACAAACAATACTGGAGCACCCCAAGGTGATACACTGGATCTGATGAAACCCTTATCAAGCAACTCCTGTAACTGCTCCTTCAACTCCTTCAACTCAAGAGGAGCCATATGGTAAGGATGGATAGAAATGGGATGAGTGCCCGGCAACAAATCAATGTCGAAATCAATATCTCTGTCGGGCGGCATACCTAGAAGATCATCTGGGAATACATCAGGAAAGCCCCTCACTACTGGAACCGACTCAACTGGAAGGGTATCAACACTGACATCTCTCACATAGGCCAAGTACGCATCACACCCCTTCTCAACCATCCACTGAGCCTTAAGGAATGAAATGACCCTGCGGGGAGTATACTTTAAGGTACCTCTCAACTCAAATCTCAGCAAGCCTGGCATAGCCAGCGTCACGGTCTTAGCGTGACAATCAAGAATAGCATAATGGGGAAACAACCAGTCCATGCCCAAGATAACATCAAAATCTACCATGTTGAGTAATAATAAACCAGCCCTGGTCTCAAAACCACTAAGAGAAATCAAACACGGCTGATATACGCGGTCCACAACTAGAGAGTCTCCCATAGGAGTAGATACATAGACAGGGGAACTCAAAGAATCCCGAGATATCCCCAAATGTGGAGCAAAATAAAAGGACACATATGAATACGTAGAGCCTGGATCAAATAATACTGGTGCATCATTATGCCAGACAGGGACAATACCTGTGATGACTAAGTCTGAAGCAACAGCCTTGGAACGGGCTGGAAGAGCATAGTATCTGGCCTGGCCTCCCCCTCTAGGGCGACCTCTACTTCCCCTACCCCCACCTCGAGTTCACTGAGGAGGTGGAGTGGTAGCTGGGGCTGGAAGAATAGCCGGAGGACCCGGCGGAGCACGTGGAGGCTGATAAGACTGTGGAGGTGCACCCCTCCTGACCTTGGGGCAATCTCTAATCAAATGACGAGTGTCACCACACTCAAATTAACCCCTCGGAGGACGTTGCGGCTGAGATTGAATAAGAGTTGGTCTGCTGGGCTGGCCGAAAATAGCACCTCGAACTGGAGGCATACTGGATATTGGCGGTGCATAATAGAACTCCTGAGGTCTAGGAGGAGCTGAAATACCGCTGGCTGCTGGAAGGGCCGAATGTACAAGGCGACACATAAAGCCCCTACCATGATGTGTTGTTGGAGCACGAGCTCCTGAAAAATGGCCAGTATCTCGAGACCTCTCAGCCACCCTCTCCTCTCTGTCCCGAGCGAACATGCCCTCTACTCTCCCGGCAATACTCACTGCCTGCTGGTAAGTGATATCCATCTCTAACTCTCTGGCCATACTGTTTCGAATACTAGGATGGAGTCCCTCAATGAAGCAGCGATCCCGCTCTCTGACTGTGGCAACCAACGCTTGGTGCATGCCGAGCCAACTCACTGAAACAGACTGCATACGAAACAGTCATACTACCTAGGCGCAACTGCTCAAACTCCGCGCGTCAAGTATCCCTGAGGCTCTGAGGGACATACACTCGCAAAAACATCTCCGAAAACTGAGACCAAGTGAGTGAGGCTGCCTCGTCCGGACTACTCAGCTCATAGGACCGCCACCACTTATATGCCGCTCCCCTTAGCTAGAAAGTGGTGAAAAAAACCCCACTGGTCTCCGCAATGCCCATAGTGTGGAGAATACGATGACACTCCTCAAGAAATCCCAGAGCGTCATCTAAAGCTAGTCCGTTGAAAGTAGGTGGGTGGTACTTCTTGTACCTCTCGAGTCTGAGTTGCTCGACCTCAGAAACCGTTGCACTAGCATTATGCTGAACTGGAACCGCTGGGGGCATAGGAATATACTCCGCGGCCTGATCAACCTAGCCCCTCTGATCAGGAGTGCGGGCTTCGGGAGTCTGTGCCCCTCCCTCGGCCTGAGATGTAGCGGGAGCTATCTGAAATAGTGTAGCCTGTGCTAGAGTACTGAACATGCTCATGAACTGAGCGAAGGTCTCCTGCAAGGCTGGAGCAGTAATAGGGACCTCTTGTGCCGGCTCTCCAGCTGGGGCTGCCATAGGCTCCTTTGTCACTGCTCTCGTCGGTGCTCGGGCTGCACCGCGCGGTCGTCCTCTACCCCGGCCCCGACCTCTGGCGGCTCTAGTAGGGGGCTTGGGTGCCTGGTCGCCGGTCCTCCCAGTACAGGTCCCCACCATCTGTGGGAAAGAATAGAATAGAATGTTAGAATTTTTGATGTCAATGACTTGCACGAAAAGGAAATCAAAGAAATATGAGCGTTCTTAACAGTTACATAGCCTCCCCAAGATAGATACGGACGTCTCCGCATCGATCCGCGAGACTCTAATAAACCGGCTTGTGACTTGTGACTCCTATGAACCTAGACGCTCTGATACCAACTTGTCACGACCCGATTTTCCCTCAAAAGGCATCGTGACGGCACCTAGACTCTACAACTAGGTAAGCCTAATTGCGAAAATGTAAAGACCCGTAAAATTTCATGGCTAAAAATAATGCCCAAATAGGTCTCCGTGTTGTTATAATTGTAGAAATTCTTAAAACGAACCCCTTTTGAGTAAAAAGTACCCCGAGACTTAAAAGATAAAATTTTCCAGATTTGCGCAGGTCTGCGGTCCACTATGCGATCGTAGATCAAGTATGCGGACCGCATAGTGGTCGCATACCTGGACAGTTTGCTGTCCATTTTGAGGTAAGCTATGCGGCCTAGAATGCGATCGCATTTCACGAATGTGGGTCGCATAGTTGTCGCAATCTTGCACCTTTGACTTTTGCGGAGGGAGTTATGCGACGCACTATGCAATCACATAACAGGTATGCGGACCGCATAGTGGTCGCATACCTGGGCAGTCTACTTTTCTTTTTGGCCCATTTGAGGGGCAATTATGCGACAGGAATGTGGACCGCATAGAAGGAATGCGATCGTATTCCTGACCGCATTTCTGCTTCAGGACTGTTAAATTTCTAATTTCATACCCGACCCCCTGTTCATTAAAACACCTCCCCCTTTCATTTTAAGCTCATTTTCTGATAAATTAGAGAGAGGAGAGAGTGGGTTCTAGAGAGAGATAGAGTCCAACTTCATCCAATTTGTTCCTCCAACACTACTCAGGCCTGGAATTGATCAAGTAGGACACAATTTTCTTCACTACAAGAGGTAAGCTTCTACCCTTCAACCTTAATCTCCAAATTTTTGTTAAAATGAAACATGGTTAGGTGAATTCATGAAGATAAGGGTAGGAGCCTTGCATGCATGTAACCAACTAATCATTATCTAGTAAAAGGAAATGGGTTAGAGCAATCTTTCACTAAAAAGAGGCCTTTTCAATCTAAAAGAACACTTAGTGTTTGATATAATGATCAAGTGAGTTCAAGACATGATCATTGTTCCTAATTCTAAGTTAAATTATGCCACATTGTGAACTAGATTGAAGGTGCTAGAAGGTCCGGTGAATTGTGGTAGAAATTAAGGAAAAATCCCAAATCAAGGTATGTATGGCTAACTTTAATCTTTGTAGAGTTACCTTGTTGGTGTCCGAGTACACGGTATAAAATTCTTGCTTGAGCATAGACCAATTGTTTGTCCTGCTGTGTCGAGTTGTATGAATTCATTCTCTAATTTTCTTAAGTCAATTACCATGCTAATTGAGATTATGAAGGGTGATTCTTTATGCTTATCCTACCATGTGTAAAGCTCGTTAAATGTTGAATACATCGGTATGAGAGGATGTGTTGTAAAACGAAAGAAATGATAATGAAATAAAGTGTTGAATGTATCCAAGTGCTAAATGTTGTGTAGTAAATAATGAACGTAAATATGGGCTGATTTTATTGAGTTAAATGATTGTGGCAACACCATATATGAATTGCTGATTGTTAAGGATCATTGTGCCTTGATTTTACATAGTTATTGGTTGATATGAACTTATGTTCTTCATGATAAATATCCTTGGATATAATTGTTGGTGATTGTTGTTATGAAATAGGAACATATGGTGGGATCGGGTTGCTCGCTGCAACACGAAGTAATAAGGGTGGAGAGGTAATAAGGGTGAAATACGATTTACGGTAGGATCCGGTTGCACGCTGCAACACGAAGTAATAAGGGTGGAGAGGTAATAAGGGTGAGATGAGAATGTATGGTGGGATCGGTTTGTGCGCCGCAACAGATGAGAAATTGAAACAAGTAACTGTGAAATCTTCATTTGTGGTTTTCTGTATACTTGTGTGGCACTTGTGTCGTTACCCTAACTGTTCGTTGATTGTGTATTGTTTGATTCTACTTGGAATAAACTTGGTTCATACATGCTAGTACTATTCAATGGTACTAACGTCCCTTTTGTCGGGGGCGCTACATCTTTTATATGGATGTAGGTGGTTCCACAGCAGGTAGCTCAGACCGCTGATAGTGGTGTTTGCCCTTCGTACCTTCAGCAGATTCGGTGAGCCCCACTTCCTCTAGGGGCCGTGTGTAGTCTATATCATCTTTTTTGTATATGTTATGTCTTTTAAGGTATAGCCGGGGTCTTGTTGCCGGCAAGTATTGTGTAAACCCTTATTACTCTTAGAGGCTCCGTAGACATGATGTGGGTTGTACATATACGTGTTTTGGGCGGTATATGTGTTTACTAGTAATCATGGTCCGAATAGGAATTATTGTATGTTTTGTGATTATCAAATGTGGAAATGATTATGAACTCAAGTATTATATTCATGCTTAAACTCCAAATTGCTAATTCATGTGGAATAATTTATATTATAAACACGGAGTGATGCGTTGGGTAGGAAAGGCAATCCAGGTCCGCTTGACCGGGATCATCCGGTTGGGCGCCGGTCTCGTCCCTCGGTTTTGGGGAGTGACAAACTTGGTATCAGAGCCTAAGGTTTTAAAAGTGTCCTAGGATGTCTCGGAGCCGTGTCTAGTAGAGCCCTTCTTATCGGTGTGTTGTCGACCATATCTATAATTAGGGGTTGCATGGACATTTAGGAAAATACCCTTTCATTGTTACTCTGTATCGTGCGATGTGGTGAAAGGTGAGGTTTTCTATCTCTAACTCGTGCATTGTTCCATTTTTCAGTAAATGGCACCCAAGAAGAGAGCCCGACTCGGCCCAGAGGCCAATACCAGCCCAGGAGTGGCCGTGAATTCTTTATCTGATGGTGCGGGTGAGAATGATTCCTCGACCCTGAATCTGCCTAACTCTTCCATCCCAGGCCAGGATATTCCTATTCCTGCTCCAGCGGAGGGTACTATAGTCCCTCCCACTGATGTTCCTGATTCTTCTTCAGTCCCAGCTTCCGGTCCCGGTATTTCTGATGGGGACCTCAGGGGAGCTATTCAAATGTTGACTCAGCTAGTGGCCTCTCAGGCCCAAAGATCACATGCTGCCCTGCATCCTCTAGCGAGCAAGGGGATTCTTCAGGTTCCAGGGTCAACCAGTTTCTGCGGTTAGCCCCTCCAGAGTTCACAGGCACCGACCCAGAGGCTGATCCTCAGGAGTTCATTGATGAGATGTGCAATACTCTCCGGGTTATGAAGGCTACAGAGACCGAGTGGGGTTGAGTTGGCTTCCTATCAGTTAAAGGGAGCAGTGTATTCATGGTTTGAGATGTGGGAGGGGTCCCGTGGGGAGGGGAGCCCTCCGACAAAGTGGGATGAGTTTGTTGATGCCTTCATGGATAATTTCTTGCCTGCCGAGACTATGGCAGCCCGTGTTGTGGAGTTTGAGTCTCTTAAGCAGGGCAACATGACTGTGTGGGAGTAGCACATGGAGTTCGTGCGCCTGTCCAAATATGCCATCCACATGATGCCGACTATGGAGGCCAGAGTTCGACTGTTTGTTCAGGGCCTTGGTCCCTTGGTTGTTAATGAAGCTGCTACAGCTGCCTTGCATTCAGATATGAATTATGGGAAGATCGTGGGATTCGCCCAGGCCACAGAGGCTCGGAAGTTAAAGATAAGAATTGAGGGGGAGAGTAGTGGTAGGGCCCGGTCAGCGAGCAACCCTGGTAGTTCAGTTGGAGGAGGGAGATCAGTCCTTGGGAGAGGGTCATCAGGGCCATCCCAGTCCTATGCTCAGTCCTCAGCCAGTACCCCGTCATCAGGGCACAGTTATCAGCAGGGGGGTCACTTTGGACCAGGTTCAGATAGCAGAAGGTTCCGTCAGTTGGGTCGTGCAGGTGAGAGGTTCCAGCAGTAGCGGAGGGTCCCATGCCCTAAGTGTGGGAGGTCTCATTCTGAGCCTTGTTACTTGGATATTCCGGTGTGCTATAGATGTGGAGATAGAGACCATATCCAGCGATACTGCCTCGCACCCAGTCAGGGCGCGGGTACGCGTACTGCTCAGCCATCCAGCTCTTCAGCCGCTACATCTTCAGCATGCCCCCAGCTCCAGCAGGGCGCAGTACAGTTAGGGGTGGAGCACGGGGTCGAGGGGGACCCAGTCGGTTATATGCTTTGAGTGGTCGCCAGAGTGCGGAGGCTTCCCCAGATGTTGTCACAGATATTCTGATTGTTCATTCACATGATGTTTATGCTCTTATTGATCTCGGGTCTTCCTTGTCATATGTTACTCCGTTTATTGCTTCAAGTTTTGGGATATAACCCGAACAGCTTCACGAGTCGTTCTCTGTGTCGACTCCGGTTGGTGATTCCATTACGGCCGTGCGAGTCTATAGGAATTGTGTTGTCACGGTGCGTGGTTGGGATACCACGGCCGATCTTATTAAGTTAGAAATGGTAGATTTTGATGTAATTATGAGGATGGATTGGCTTTATTCGTGCTTTGCTAAACTCGACTGCCGAACCAGGATTATGAGGCTTGAGTTTCCTAATGAATCAGGTATCGAGTGGGAGGGGAATAATGTTGTGCCAAGAGGTAGATTTATTTCCTACCTTAAAGCCTCAAAGTTGATCAGAAAAGGGTGTATCTACCATTTGGTCCGGGTTGCGGACACCACCTCAGAGGTGCCTGCTCCCGAATTTGTGCCTGTTGTGAATGAATTTCTTGAAGTATTTCCGGGCGAGCTTTCTGGGATTCCACCAGATAGAGAGATCGATTTCGGGATTGATTATTTCCAGATACGCAACCAATATCTATTCCACCTTACCGAATGGCGCCAGCAGAATTAAGAGAGTTAAAAGAGCAATTGAAAGATCTATTAGAAAAGGGGTTCATACGGGTAAGTGTGTCGCCTTGGGGCGCACCGGTTCTTTTTGTCAGAAAGAAAGACGGATCGCTTCGGATGTGTATTGATTATCGGCAGCTCAACAAGGTCATCATCAAAAAGAAATACCCATTGCCTCGGATAGATGATTTGTTCGATCAGTTGCAAGGTGGTAGGTTCTTCTCAAAGATTGGTTTGCGGTCCGGGTCACCAGTTAAAAATCAGGGAGCAGGATATTCCTAAGACTGCCTTTAGAACTCGATATGGGCACTTTGAATTTCTGATAATGTCTTTTAGGCTAACCAGCGCCCCAACAGCTTTTATGGGTCTTATGAATCGGGTTTTCAAACCGTTTCTTGACTCCTTTGTGATTGTCTTCATTGGCGACATCCTCGTTTATTCGCGAAGTCAGGAAGATCATGCTACTCACCTCAGGGCAGTTCTGCAGACTCTTCTTCAGCACCAGTTGTATGCAAAGTTTTCAAAATGTGAATTTTGGCTAGAATCAGTCGCTTTTTTGGGCCATGTTGTCTCCAGGGAAGGGATTCAGGTTGATCCCCAAAAGATTGCAGCGGTAAAGGATTGTCCTAGGCCAACGACCCCGACAGAGATTCCCAGTTTCTTGGGTTTGTTTGGGTATTATCGGAGGTTCGTGGAGGGATTCTCTACCCTCGCCTCCCCATTGACTAAGCTGACGCAGAAGGCGTTTAAGTTCCAGTGGTCTGATGCTTGTGAAAATAGTTTTCAGGAATTGAAATTGAGATTGACTACGACGCCAGTGTTGACCTTGCCAGAAGGTTCGGAAGGGTTTGTGGTGTATTGTGATGCTTCAAGGGTTGGTTTGGGGTGTGTATTGATGCAATGTGGTAAGGTAATAGCATATGCTTCTAGGCAGCTCAAGAACCACGAAAAGAATTATCCGACGCATGATTTAGAGCTCGCGGTGGTTGTGTTTGCATTAAAAGTCTGGCGGCATTATCTTTATGGGGTCCATGTGGACGTGTTCACAGACCACAAGAGTCTTCAGTATTTATTCAAACAAAAGGAGTTGAACTTAAGGCAGCAGAGGTGGTTGGAATTGCTCAAGGATTATGATATGAATATTTTATACGATCCAGGGAAGGCGAATGTGGTAGCCGACGCTCTTAGTCGGAAATCCATGGGTATCTTGACTCATTTGGAAGCAGGTCAGAGGCTTTTGGCTTGGGAGGTTTATCAGTTGGCTAGTCGGAGGTTTGTCTTTTGACCTCAGACGAAGGGGATGTCGTGGTGCGTAATGGAGCAGAATCTTCACTTGTAATGGAAATCAAGGAAAAGCAATTCAGAGATCCAGCATTGGTACAGTTGAGAGGCAAATCTGAATCATAAGACTACAGCATTTTCATACGGCAATGATGACGGTGTTTTGCGGTGCCAAGGGAGGCTGTGTGTTCCGGACGTGGATGATCTTCAGGAAAGGGTAATGGCAGAGGCTCACAGTTCCACGTATTCAGTACACCCAGGTTCTACGAAGATGTATCATGATATCAAAGAGGTTTATTGGTGGAATGGTATAAAGAGGGGTGTGGCAGACTTTGTGGCTAGATGTCCGAATTGTCAACAAGTAAAGGTCGAGCATCAGAGGCCCGATGGGTTGACGCAGCTTATGGAAATACCAATATGGAAATGGGAGATGATCAATATGGACTTTGTGGTGGGGTTACCTCACACTCCGCGTAGGTTCGACTCAGTTTGGGTAATAGTGGATCGGCTCACGAAGTCGGTGCACTTATTGCCAGTCAAGTCCACCGATACTGTAGAACAGTACGCTCAGTTATATATCAAGGAAATAGTTAGGTTCCATGGCACTCCAATATCTATTATCTCGGATCGAGGGGCCCAGTTCACAGCTAACTTTTGGAAGAAATTTCAGCAAGGTTTGGGTACGCAGGTAAATCTCAGCACAGCATTCCACCCACAGACTGATGGGCAGGCAGAGCGGACCATTCAGACGCTTGAAGATATGTTACGGGCTTGTGTATTAGATTTCAAGGGTAGCTGGGATGATCACTTGCCGCTTATAGAATTTGCTTATAATAACAGTTTCCATGCTAGTATTCAGATGGCCCCATTTGAGGCGTTGTACGGAAGGAGGTGTAGGTAACACATTGGATGGTTCGATGTTGGCGAGGCGGAACTGTTAGGACCGGATCTTGTGCACCAAGCAATGGAAAAAGTTAAGTTCATTCAGGAAAGGATGAAAACTGCTCAGAGTCGTTAAAAATCCTATGCGGACGTTCGTCAAAGAGATTTGGAGTTTCAAGTCGATGATTGGGTATTCTTAAAGGTGTCTCCCATGAAGGGAGTGATGCGGTTTGGGAAGAACGGGAAATTGAGCCCAAGGTATGTCGGGCCATATAGGATTGCTCAAAGGATAGGATAGGTGGCTTATAGGCTGGAATTGCCCCCTGAAATGTCATTAGTGCACCCAGTGTTTCATGTGTTCATGTTGAAGAAGGTGATTGGGGATCCATACGCCATTGTGCCGGTTGAGACGGTTGAAATTAATGAAGGATTGTCATATGAAGAGGTACCAGTTGATATTCTTGATAGGCAAGTCTGTAGATTGAGGAACAAAGAGATTGCTTCTGTTAAAGTATTATGGCGGAGTCAACAAGTCCAAGAAGCCACATGGGAAGCGGAAAATGAAATGAAAGAGAAATATCCCCACTTGTTTGAATAAGTCTGGTAGTGGTTTTGAAAGTTGTCATTCCTAAGCAAGTATATATTGTGTTAAATTTTGTGCAAGAACACTCCACTCCCCTAATTACCCTACTATTGTGACTTCCCAAACTTTGTGCCATAAATGTATATGTTGTTGTGAATAGCTGAATTATGTGCAACTCATTGTAATAGCTGAATTATATGCAACTCATTGTAATAGTTGAATTATGTGCAAATTTGTGGATTAACCGAACTATGTGAGGCTTGTGAAGTAATTGAATTACATGTAGCTTGTTGAAAGGACCGGGTTTTGTGCAAGTTGATAGAGTAATTGGTTAAACATGTGTTTCGGGGGCTCTATGACAGGTAGATAGGCCTAATTACAAAGGAAACTCCAGCGAAATTTTCAGAAAATATCGGAGTTAGTAAAAATTTGGGGGTTGGTTTATTTTATGTTTTCCTACTCTAGTGATTCCCCGATCCTCATTCGAGGAGGAATGATTTTAAGTGGGGGAGAATGTAAAGACCCGTAAAATTTCATGGCTAAAAATAATACCAAAAATAGGTCCCCGTGTTGTTATAACTGTAGAAATTCTTAAAACGGACCCCTTTTTGAGTAAAAATTACCCCGGGACTTAAAAGATAAAATTTTCCAAATTTGCGCAGGTCTGCGGTCCAGTATGCGATCGCAGATCAGGTATGCGGACCGCGTAGTGGTCGCATACCTGGACAGTTTGCTGTCCATTTTGAGGACAGCATGCGGCCTAGAATGCAATCGCATTTCACGAATGCGGGCCGCATAGTTGTCGCATTCTTGCACCTTGACTTTTGCGGAGGGAGTTATGCGACACACTATGCGATCGCATAACAGGTATGCAGACCGCATAGTGGTCGCATACCTGGGCAGTCTACTTTTATTTTTGGCCCATTTGAGGGCCAATTATGCGACAGGAATGCGGACCGCATAGCAGGAATGCGATCGCATTCCTTACCGCATTTCTGCTTCGGGACTGTTAAATTTCTAATTTCATACCCAACCCCCAGTTCATTAAAACACCTCCCCTTTCATTTTAAGCTCATTTTCTGATAAATTAGAGAGAGAAGAGAGTGGGTTCTAGATAGAGAGAGTCCAACTTCATCCAATTTGTTCCTCCAACACTACATAGGCCTGGAATTGATCAAGTAGGACACCATTTTCTTCACTACAAGAGGTATGATTCAACCCATCAACCTTAATTTCCAGATTTTTGTTAAAATGAAACATGGTTAGGTGAATTCATGAAGATAAGGGTAGGAGCCTTGCATGCATGTAACCAACTAATCATAATCTAGTAAAAGGAAATGGGTTAGAGCAATCTTTCACTAAAAAGAGGCATTTTCAATCTAAAAGAACACTTAGTGTTTGATAGAATGATCAAGTGAGTTCAAGACATGATCATTCTTCCTAATTCTAAGTTAAATTATGCCACATTGTGAACTAGATTGAAGGTGCTAGAAGCTCCTGTGAGTTGTGGTAGAAATTAAGGAAAAATCCCAAATCAAGGTATGTATGGCTAACTTTAATCTTTGTAGAGTTACCTTGTTGGTGTCCGAGTATATGAAATTCTTGCTTGAGCATAGGTGAATTGTTTGTCCTGCTGTGTCGAGTTGTACGATTTCATTCTCAGATTTTCTTAAGTCAATTACCATGCTAACTGAGGTTATGAAGGGTGATTCTTTGTGCTTATTCTACCATGTGTAAATCTCGTTAAAGGTTGAATACATCGGTATGAGAGGATGTGTTGTAAAACGAAAGAAATGATAATGAAATAAAGTGTTGAATGTATCCAAGTGCTAAATATTATGTAGTAAATAATGAAAGTAAATATGGGCTGATTTTATTGAGTTAAATGATTGTGGAAACACCATATATGAATTGAAGATTTGTAAGGATCATTGTGCCTTGATTTCACATATTTATTAGTTGATATGAACTTATGTTATTCATGATAAAGATCCTTGTGATATAATTGTTGGTGATTGTTGTTATGAAATGGGAACGTATGGTGGGATCAAGTTGCGCGCCGCAACACGAAGTAATAAGGGTGGAGAGGTAATAAGGGTGAAATGTGATTGTACGGTAGGATCGGGTTGTGCACTGCAACACGAAGTAATAAGGGTGGAGAGGTAATAAGGGTGAAATGTGATTGTACGGTAGGATCGGGTTGTGCACTGCAACACGAAGTAATAAGGGTGGAGAGGTAATAAGGGTGAGATGAGAATGTATTGTGGGATCGGGTTGCGCGCCGCAACAGATGAGAAATTGAAACAAGTAACTGTGAAATCTTCATTTGTGGTTTTCTGTATACTTGTGTGGCACTTGCGTGGTACCCTAACTGTTCGCTGATTGTGTATTGTTTGATTCTACTTGGAATAAACTTGGTTCATACATGCTAGTACTATTCAATGGTACTAACATCCCTTTTGCCGGGGCAGCTACATCTTTTATATGGATGTAGGTGGTTCCACAGCAGGTAGCTCAGACCGCCGACAGTGGTGTTTCCCCTTCGTACCCTCAGCAGATCTGGTGAACCCCACTTCCTCTCGGGGCCGTGTGTAGTCTATATCATCTTTTTTGTATATGTTATGTCTTTTAAGGTATAGTCGGGGCCTTGTTGTCGGCAAGTATTGTGTAAACCCTTATTACTCTTAGAGGTACCGTAGACATGATGTGGGTTGTACATATATGTGTTTTGGGCGGTAAATGTGTTTATTAGTAATCGTGGTCCGAATCGGAATTATTGTATGTTTTTTGATTATCAAATGTGGAAATGATAATGGACAATATGAACTCAAGTAGTAGATTCATGCTTAAACTCTAAATTGCTAATTCATGTGGAATAATGTATATTATAAACACGGGGTGATGCGTTGGGTAGGAAAGGCAATCCAGGTCCGCTTGACTGGGATCATCCGGTTGGGCGCCGGTCTCGTCCCTCGGTTTTGGGGTGTGACAGGAAAACACATATTAAATAAAAGCAATAGAAATAAAGACGAAATAAGTGAGTCTACAATAAAACATCCCCACTTGGCGCATACAAAATACAACTTTCCCAAAACTCAGAATATCACCTTAGTCACAAGCTCTGTATCAAAATAGCTCTATATAATGAGAGGTAAAAAAAAGAAAATCTATCTAAATCTGGAGTGGAAGGTGACTCGAAGGACTCCGCGGACGCGGCAAATTACCTTTCGGTCTCCTAAAAGCTGCTGCTCGGACCCCTAGCCACGGAACTGAGCGCTGGTACCTGGATCTGCACACGAAAAACATGTGCAGGAAAGGGCATGAGTACACCACAAATTGGTACCCAGTAAGTGCCAAGCCTAACCCCAGTCAAGTAGTGACGAGGTCAGGTTAAGGCCCTACTAGATTTTTATAGTAAAAACAATTTAAAAATTTGAACAGAGAGATATAATAAACTGAGGCAAATCAGCAGAACAATGAGCAAAAAGGAAATAATAACAGGGAGCCCTGCACAACATATATCACAGTAACAAGTATGCAATGCAGTACAGGGGGAAAGCTCCCGGAATCTCGTCCGTAGTCCCATTTAAATATGCAATGTAGTACAGGGGGAAAGCTCCCGGAATCTCGTCCATAGTTCCAATTTAAATATGCTATGCAGTACAGGGGGAAAGCTCCCGGAATCTCGTATGTAGTCCCAATTTAAATGTGCAATGCAGTACAGGAGGAAAACTCCCGGAATCTCGTCTGTAGTCCCAATTTAAATATAAAATGCAGTACAAATACAGGATACAATTTTTTTAATTTAAAATAGTTCAGGAAAAACCACAGGCAAAATATGGATAAAACTACCCAAACATGTTACATATAGTAATAACTAGGGAAAATTCAAGTAAAACAGGTAGGCATGCTATTTCCTAATCTAAAATAAATAGTCGATACGGGAATCAGTGAAATATGAGTGAAATGATTTAAGTCATGGAGGGAAAATGGAGTTTAGCAACAATGGCCCGTGTGCGTACTCGTCACCTCACGCACACGGCGCCCAAACAACATAGAACAATATTAAAATAGCCTAGGGTAAGTGCCCAACACAGAGCTAGGCAAGCCACTTACCTCGACTGCGCTACTCAACTCAAAACCACACTCTTGCCACGAGTATCTGACTCCGAATGGCCCAAAGCTATTCAATTCGATTGCATAATGTAAATATCACTTTAAGGAGTCAAAATAGCTAATAAGTTCGAAGCTAATACGCGAAATTAGGAAAATCGCCCAAAAAGTCCCCTCGGGACTACGTCTCGGAAACGAGTGAAAGTTACAATTTTAGAACACCCATTCACTCACGAACTCACTCAAACAAGAATCATCAAAATCCGAAGACAAAATCCTACTAAATTCGCGAATTTTCTAATTAGGGAAACTTCTTCCCGTTTGCATGATTTTTCACCTAAATCCCTTAATTGCATGGAAGAAATGGCCATAGATTAATGATATACAAAGGGAATAGGGTGAGGAATTGTTACCTATGAAGCTTTTCCTCAAAACTCACTCCAAATCGCCTACACCCGAGATCCAAATAATTTTAGAAGTTATGAAATTCAATCCCTCGAATCTGATATATCTGCCCAGCGATTTTCGCACCTGCGCCCCTCGACCGCACCTGCAAAAATTCCATCGCAGGTGTGAAAACCCAGTAAAAGGCCTAGGGCCGCACATGCGGTCAATTGGCCGCATCTGCGGTTCTGCACCTGCGGAAACCCAACCGCACCTGCGAGGACTGGGTGACTTGGCCAAGCCCGTACTTGCGAACATCTCGTCCGCACCTGCGTGTTCGCACATGCGGAAAGTCCATCACAAGTGCGAGACACCAGAACCAAAAATGGTTCAGCTATTCTCCAAGTTCAAAAATCACCCGTTAAGCATCAGAAACATCCCTGAGGTCCCCGGGACCTCAACCAAACTTACCAACCAGTCCTAATACCTTATCCAAGCTTAGTCGAGCCTCCAAAACACATCACATAATGCCAAAATCACCAATTATACATGGATTCAAGCCTAAGAACTTATGAAATTTCCAAAATCTACAACCGACGCCGAAACACATCAAAACTAGTCTGAATGACCTCAATTTTACACATAGGTCACAAATGATACAACGGACCTACAACCACTCTCAGAATTCCATTCCGAGCCCGATATCAACATTTCACCTATCGGCTGAAATCGCTGAAATTCTAATTTTTGCCAATTCAAGCCTAAATCTACTATAGACCCCTAAAGTACCTTCCGGACATGCTCCTAACTCCGAAATCACCCAACAGAGCTAACAGAGTTGACGGAATCTCATTCCGGACCCGTCTTCCCACAGTTCCAACTATGGTCCGATTTCTAAAGCTTAAACTCACATATAAGGACTATGTGTCCAAAAAACTCTCCGAATTCCACCACTCAACGTTCCAACAAGTCCCAAAAGCAGAAATAGACATGGGGAAAACAATTATTAGGGGATCGAGGCGATAACTCTCAAAAAGACCTATCGGGTCGTTACATTTAGGGTCATAACTCAAAACACCATTAGAGAGCTCGGGAGAAGGAGGATTTGGAAGATATTTTCAGTAGGATTCTTGTGGTAAGTGTTCTTCAATCACTTTTGAGTTAATATCATGATTTAGCCTTGATTTTTATCATGTAAATTGAGAAATTTAAAGTGGAATTTGGGGAAATATGGGAGGAAAATTTGGGAATCTCTTTTGATGATTTGAATGCGCAATTAAGGTCGGATTTTGGTAAATTTTGATATGGGTAGACTCGTGAGGGGATGAGGATTCTAGTTTTTGTGATTTTTATTGAATTTCGAGACGTGGGCTCGGGGCTCAAGTTTGGCCAATTTTGAGAATTGTGCCTAAAATTGATAGTTTTCGATTGGCCCTTGTTTCTTTAGCGTATATTGATGATGTTAATCTGGTTTTGGTTAGATTCGGAGCAATCAAGAGCCGATTCGAGAGGCAAGAGCATTGCAGATTAGTATTTGGGTCGGGTTGAGGTAAGTAATGACTATAAATTTTGTCCTGAGGGTATGAAACCCAGATTTCGTATTTTCTCACTAGTTTTGGAGTGGCGCACATGCCGGATGACGAGTGTATAGCGTGCACTGATTTGGATTTGGACTTGGTCCTTTCCGCGATAACTATTGAGTTGCGTATTTTACTCTAAATCATATGTTAAATTGTGTTCTAAAACTAATGCTATATTTGGGTTGTAAGCCATGTTTGGGGCCTTGCGACGACTTGTTTAGACCCCTTGGGGGCTTTTTAGTGTTATTTTCCTCACTGTGTTGACTTATGATTTACACTCAGTCATATTATGCCTAACTGTTTTCGAAACTCAACCTTATTAACACCATTTGAGTTATAAAATGATTTTTTGGGTCGAGTACCCCGTTGCCCGAGGGGCTTACTGAGAGTTTCTGACAGAGTGAGGTCGAGAGCCTGATTGTGAGGATATGATATGCCACGAGGTGGCTTGATATTAGCGCTTGGGCTGAAGGAGCCCCTCCAGAGTCTGTACACACCCCCAGTGAGTGCAGGTACCTATTGAGTGCGAGTGCCGAGTGCCGAGTGCCGAGTGATGAGTGATTGGGAGGTATGAGTGACAGTGAGGTTGCCTGAGGGGCTGATACTGAGTGATTGTGAAGTATTCTGAGTTATGTTTTGTCCGAGGGGCGATTTATGATTCATGTTTTGGCCAGAGGGGCTATTTATGGTTTATTCCATTTTTACACTAAACTCTTAGCGTATTTATTTCCGAAATTGATGGAAAAACACATTTTCAAAGGATTTTACTGAAGTTAGATTTTACAGTATGTTGATTTCATATATATATATATATATATATATATATATGTATATACTGTTGGGAAGAAAGGTTGTGCTTATTGTGAACTGATGATTTGATCATATGTGTTTCTTACTGCTTAGACTTGATTTATTTTCATTACTACTGAGTTGGCCTACTCACATTACTCCCTGCACCCCTGTGTGCAGATACAAGTACCGGTACCGAGCGTTAGTCATCTATTTCTGTGCGGAGCCGGAGTCGGGACATAGAGGTAGTTGTTCAGCATCCACAACATCTCTGTTTCCCTTTCTTATTTTGTACTTAGTTCTTCGTTCCAAAATTTTGTATTATGACAGTAGATTTTTTGGTATTATTCTTAGATACTCATGACATGTTGGCTCCGGGTCTTGGGGATGGTTGTAGACTGTTTAGTTGTTTTGTTTTGCTTAAAAGATTCAGAAATTTATATATGTTTATGAAATGTTGAAAATGAGTTAGAAATTTTGAAAAGAAACTGTAAATATGTGATTGTTGGCTAGCCTAGTTCCACGATAGGCGCCATCACGACCGATTTAGGATTTGGGGTCGTGACAATGAACTAACTTTACTTAAAAATTATAGTTTTCCTAAGTTTTCTTTTAAAAAGTTAAAATTGACCCCGGGCCCGCTTGATCCAAACTCGGGGGTTCGGACCAAATTCCGTTTATCCATTCATCCCCGAGCCCGAATATGCAATTAGTTTCGAAATCCGACCCCAATTCGAGGTCAAAATTCGATTTTTACAAATTTCCCTAATTCTACCCAAACCCCCAATTTCTACCATGAAAACTCTTAATTTTTTATTGAAAAGTGATGAAAAACATTAGGTAATGAAAGAGAAGAGTTTAAAATCGTTTACCAACACCTTGGGGATGAACTTGTGGGTTGAAAATCGCCTCTAGGTCTTTTTAGTTCGAAAATATGAGAAAAATAGCAGTTGCCGTTTTAATTCTGTTTTTAAGTCACTAGACAGGCCTTCATCGCGTTCGCGATGGGCCTGTCGCGATCGCGGAGAAATACGGCCCAATGGCCTTCGCGTTCACAAGGAATTGACCGCGTTCGCGATGCTTTGAAACCTGATGACCATCGCGTTCGCGTAGAACAAATCGAGGCTCCCTTCCCAGGCCCACAACTCATCGCATTCGCGTAAGTCAGCACGCGTTCGCGAAGGGTATCCCACCAGTGCTTCGCGTTCGCGGCCAAGACTTCACGTTCGCGAAAAACAAAACGACCCCCAGTACATTTTACTCTACACGATCGCGGGAGAAGCTTCGCAATCGCGAAGAGGAACGCACCAGTGCACCAGTAGCAGCAAAACAACAGATTTTTACAAGCTCAAAACATCCTGAAGCCTACCAGAAACTCACCCAAGCCCTCGGGGCTCTAAATGAAACATGCACGCAAGTCTAAAAACATCGTACAGACTTTTTCGTGCGATCAAATCATGAAAATAACATCTAAAACTATGAATGTAACCTCAAAACTCAAGATTTTTCTCAAGAATGCTTAAATTTTACTATTTCTCGACCGGACGTCCGAATCACGTCAAATCAACTCCGATTCTTACCAAATTTCACACTCAAGACTTAAACATCATAACAAAACTGTATCGAGCTCCGAAACCAAAATACGGACCCGATACCAACAGTTTCAAAAATTAATTCATTTCTTTATTTTATTAAAAATCCAGCAAAATAATTTTCTTTAAAATTTGATTTCTAAGGTTGGGGACCTCGGAATTCAATTCTGGGCATACGCCCAAGTCCCATATTTTACTGCAGACCTCTCGAGATCGTCGGAACACAGATCCGGGTCCGTTTGCTCAATATTGACCAAAGTCAACTAAAACCAAATTTTAAATTCCAAAAATTATTATTTCTCCTATTTTCACATAAAAACTTTTCGATTTCACGCCCGGACGGTGCACACAAATCAAGGTAATTAAAATTAGTCTTTTTAAGTCTAATGAGCCTGGAATGGAGTCTTAATTCGTAAAATGACCCTTTGGGTCATCACACAAATTTGATCACGCTCAACTATGTCTTATAGAAAGACTTAACGGGCGCTGCAAATATAATTGGGGTATTACACCCAAAGTCGATCCCACAGGGAATTTACGTATCAATTAAGTCTTTAAAATACTAAACTGTTACTTAATCACTTTTCTCAAGACTTTTGAATATCAATTTGTGTTGTTTAACTAATTCTACTAACAATAATAATTAACTAGCAATTAGCTAACAATATAATGTAAACAATGATAATAAAGGGTCTACGGTTATGGTTTTCCCCCGTTGTTGAATTCTTCCTTGGATATTTCTTATAGTTTAATTGGCTATCTCTATCAATCATGAACGCTCTAACTATCATAAATCTCTCTCAAGTAATTATGATAATTTACTAAACGCACTCTCTCAAGTTACGCTAGCTAGATCGCAATACAGTTCACTTTAGATTGCACCCGAGGTATCGTTATCTCTAATCTAACCTCTAAACCCTCGGTTATGACTTTCGTCTATACTCCGGGAGTGGTGTTGTTCAAACAACTACCTAAATATGCACTCTCTCTCAAGTAGATACATAATAAATAGGAAGAGTTAATCGAGAGCTCTTTCAATCAACTACAATAAGAACGTAGTTAAACAAAAAGAGATTAATCAACCAAAATATATTAATATCACCAAGAATTCATCCCCAATTGGGTTCTACCAAAACCCTAGACTAAAGAATTTAGCTACTCATGTTTATAAGAATCAAAATCAAAAGGAATTGCATAATTGAAATACAAAGTACTGAATACAAGATATAGAAATCAATGTTTTGGCTCTTCAATGATTTTCTTCTGTTGAATCCTTTGAATGCCTTCCCAACTTCTTGTAGTTGTGTTTTAGGAGTCTATTTATATGTTTAGGGCGAACCCTAACCGTGTAGGGGACTTCTATTTCGACCGGGAAACACTTAAACTCGTCAAAACTCGGATTTGGCCGAANCGCATCAGTCATCACATCTACAAAGCTCGGGATCACTCCTACAAGGCATAAAACACACAATTAGTGCAAAACACTAGCGATTAAAGCTCAAACTCAAGTATAGTGCAGTAAATTAGAGTGCAATAAGCGACTAAAATACAAGATTATAGCCTACCGTCAATCTCGTGCTTCTGTGCGTCCGCACTTGCAAAATCTTTTCGCATTTGCGGTTCCCAGTCCCTCAAGAAAATCCATTTTTGCAGAACTTTTTGCGCAGAAGTGCACCCACTTCTGCAGCTTCATCTCCGCACCTGCGCTCCCAGGCGTCCATCCCATTTATCACATTTGTGCGCACCTAGATGCTTATGCGACTCCGCACCTGCGGCCAAAACCTCGCAGGTGCAGTTACACCAGAAGTGATGCCAATCAAATTTCCTTAAGTCCAATTCCAATCTAATTTCAATCTACATCACCCCTGAGACCCCCGGAACCCCATTCAAACACACCAACAAGTCCTGAAACATAATGCGAACTTAGTCGAAGCCGCAAATCATATCAAACAACATCAAAATCACGAATCGCAGCCCAATTCAAGTCTAATGAAACCAATGAACTTTCAACTTCTAAAACTAATACCGAATCATATTAAACCAACTCCAATTGACCTCAAGTTTTGCACACAAGTTATAAATGACACAACGGACCTATTCTAATTCCTAAAATCAAAATTCGAGTCCGGTATAAGAAAAATCAACTCTCGGTCAAACCTCTTAACCTTCCAAACCTTCAACTTTCCAACTTTCGCCAATTCAAGCCGAAACGACCTACGAACCTGCAAATCAATATCTGAACATACGCCTAAGTCCAAAATTACCATACGAAGCTGTTGAAACCATAAAAACTCCATTCTGTAGTAGTCTACACAAAAGTCAAACTCTAGTCAACTCTTTCAACTTAAGCTTCCACTCTTAGAACTAAGTGTCCCAATTCACTTTGATATTTCTCCGAAACCAATCCAACTACTCTGGTAAGTTACATAACCATGAATGAACATAGAAAAAGTGATAATAGGAGAATGTGACTACAATACACAAAACAATCGGACGGATCACTACATATAGGCATTAGACAACTCCAACATGAGGAAGAAGTAATTCAATCTGATGATGAAATATGAAGTAGCCACATAGAGCCCTAGACTTTGAGTGGGACAATGTCTCGGAGAAAGGGGTTCAATAAAAATAACATAGTTTAATAACTTGTCCCCAAGGAAACTCCACAGCTGTAGTGGGGTAAATGAGACCTTCATCAAGGGCTCCAAGGCGCAATAAGAAAGATACAAAGGAACTAATCCCTAATGTTTTTAATTACTAACACACTATCATGGAACACTAGGGGCATGAAGTCCCAACAAGCTTCAAAGAGGCTTAAATATCTTTAATTATAATACAAAATTTCATTTATTTTTAGTCAATAACCGATGGTTAGGTTGTGAAACATTGTAAGGTGCGAAACATAACTTGGAATGTGATACTACTATATAAATTGTAAAAATAAAATTTGGTTGTTCTAGTATTTTGAGTTAGAATTGCACATACTAGAAGATAAAGAACAAGTGACTTGTTCAATTTGGATGCCTTTGAGTACAACCCTAATCTACAACAACAGTGTATGCAAAATGCACTATTCAGGAGAAAAGACAAGTATCGGATGATCTAAGAGCACATGATAAAAAAATTCAAGGCCCTTAGGAGAAATAAGGGACTTCAATGTCATCCTCAGTGCCGAAGATAAACAAGGTGACAGAACTTACAGAGATGACAAAAGTAAGGTCTTTCTTAATTGTCTAGAGACTGTGGTTTAAAAGATGCAGATTTATATGGAAATACATTCACATGGAGTGATAATATGGGATTTCAAAGAACTATTCGGAAGAGGCTAGATAGGTTAATTATTACTTCTGAATGAGAAAACTTATATATGGAGATCCCTGATATTTCTCTAGTAAGAGTGAGCTTGAATCATGCTCCACTATTGATCACACTAAAAACATCAAAGATTAATGGACCGTAATATTTTTTGTGTTCAGATTTCTGGGGGAATATGAATACCTTATCTCGCTGGTTAAAGAGAGTTGACCAAAACAGCTGCCTGAAATCCATTATGGGTTTTACACCAAAAATTGAAAAAGGTATGCAACAAATTGAGCGTATGATCGAGGCAAACTTTTGGAGATATCTATGAAGAACCCAAGCAATTGGGAAAACAAATATTAGGGTTTGAATAAGTCTTGGTGCTGGATTGTTTAATAAAGCTAAAACAAAGTATTTTCAATATTTAGTTACAATATTATCTGATCAGGCAGAAAGCTAAGTCAAATTGGTTGAATGGAGAGGGGGGGGGGGAGATAAAATACAGCATATTCCCAAAATATCATAATGGGAAGAAGGGAAAGATTAAAAACCCAGAGAATACAAGATGAAAATAGAATTTGGAGAAAAGAAAGCCAAGACATTTGCAGATGCAACAATTCAATACTTTCAAAAGATGTTTAGCCACAGGAAGGCAAAAGAATATTTATCACTATTAGATTGTTTAAGCACTAAAGTAACAATGTGGACAATAAAATGCTCATATCATCGCCCGATATAGAAGATGTAAAGAATAATATCTTTTCAATTAATCCAGAAAGTACACCGGGCTTGCATGGGTTAAATAAAGCCTTTATAACAAAATGCTAGCCAATAATTATCAAAATGCATATAAAGTTGTAGTAGATTTTTTTAAAGAAGTAAATATCCCCATGTTTTACTTACACACGTGTCTAATTATGATTATAAAAGAGGATTTTTCACATCAACTAAATAATCTTCGGCCAATCAGTGTGTGTAATGTCCTAAATAAATTCTTTTTAAAGATCTTTAACGTAAGATTGACTTGAACTCTTCCTAAAAACATATCCCACAATCAATCAAGGTTCAATAAGGATGGTTGATCTCCAAAAGAATATTACTAGCACAAAAAATCATTAAAGACAAAGAAACCACAGAAAAAAGGTAATGTTGTAATGAAACTTGGTATAGCAAAGGCGTATAATAGGATGGCATGGAAATACCTAGAAGTTGATGAAAAGATTGGGTTTTTAGAAGATCGAGTTAATCTAACATTCAAACATTTCTTATATAACTGGTATTCATTAACTGTGAATGGGCAAAACATGGTTTCGTCAAGTCTCAAGGAGACCTATTATCTCCTTCTTATTTGTGCTTAGTAGAACTGCTTTCAATAATGATGAATGAGATCCAACAAAGGAGAAGATATGTTGGCTTTCACATGAATATACATGTACCACATTCCAACCGCATAGCATATGCAGATGACAACTCTTTGCATCAGTGGAAATAGGAGAACTTTGAAGATGATAATGATAACACTAGCCAATTATGAGAGAATCTCAGGGGAAAAAAGTGAACAAAACCAAGAGTCGTGTGATTCTAGTTCTAGAAGTGTCTATCAATTTAATTGATCAGGTCACCAAATACATTGACATGCAACCGAAAAAATTTTTAGTTAAATATCTAGATTGTCCATTATTGTTGTAAGACAGAAAATAACTTAGTTGTTGGAGCTAATTAACAAGTGCTAACCACTACTAGAGGATGGCAAACAAGGTTCTTGTCACTAGGGGCAAAACAATTCTGATAAGGCATGTATTGTCGGGCGTTCCAACTCATCTAATGTCAACAATGTATTATTCTAAAGGAGTATTAAAATCATATAGAAAAGATCTTGGTCAGTTTCTTTTGGAGGGAAATAAATGAAAATGTGAAATATTGTTAGGCCTCATGGGAGTTCATATGCTACCTATGCCAAGAAGGTAGAGCCCCAATTTAGAAGATACATAACACATATAAGGCTTTCACAATTAAATCTTGGTGGAATATCAGAACGTGTTACTCCCTATAGACGGACTTCATGATACCAAAGTATGGTAGACGAGCACATCTCACAGTTACTTAATGGTGCACAAGGTAATTATATAACTAGAAGATACTCTGCAATATTAAGTTAGAGGTAGAAAATTAGAATAGATGAATACCTAGAGATGAGACTTTATCTTTTATATATTATATCTGACAACCGGGTAGGAACTGTTGCTTTAATAAGTCACCTAGGGAAATATCCACGCCAATAGATGTGTCTCTAACTAGTGTCTATGAAAATGAATATTGAAAAATGGAGTCCCTAGACATAGACATACCAAACTCTGTTAAAGATGAGGTATTGTAGCAAAGTATTCAACTCAGGCCACAAGTATCAGATAAAATGATCCATACATCAAATGATAGTGGCTCTTTCGTGGTAGCATCAACATGAGTCTTTGTGAGATAGAAGATATAATAGTCCTCAATTCACTCTAAAATTTGACACAAACAAATATCATTCAACATGATATTTATAACTTGGAGGGAGATTCATAATAGAATACCAACCGATATGAAAATGTATCAAATTTGGTTATAACCTGGTGGTTAGATGTCATTGTTCCTCTCCTCCTACTTTTGAACTGTTGATAATCTATTTGTCTCTAGCATCCTTGACCAAGCCATTTAGGCCAGTTTGCAGGTTTGTTTGGTATCACAACTAGGATATATATTACGGGCAAATACTACTGCAATAGTGAAGCCACAGAAAAGGCAACACAATAGCCCCATGTATAGTCAAAATACATTTCATGATCACATGAGAATTACGGAGGTCAAAATGTGTGGTAATGTATGTCTCTAAGACTCTATCATTACACAGATCAAAGACACTGATATGCTAAACACTATTTTGACTAGTAGAGCAAACATTTGGCAAGCTAAGTTTGTAATACTCATAAGAACATCTGCAATACCTAGTAGATCTTCTAATGAATCACAAGTCATGTAAAATAATGAGATGGACCAAGCATATCCATACTATTATAAGTTGAACAAGTATGTGAAATGTCAAGAGGGGCAACTGTGGAGCCAAAGGAATAACAAGGGATACCAATGGCGAATTCCATTCCGCTTTCCTTCTTTCTTGGACCATGGACTAGAAACTAGGCCGAGAGTACGTCCATGCTCATCGGCTTGCAACGGTGTGAAATATATGGCAGGAGCAACATTGTTGTACAGACGAATTCAATAATTCTTACAATTACTGCTAATGGAGAGGCTATTACTTCATGTTGGATGATACAAATAGTGGAGAAAATTAAACAGATTATAGAAAGGAAGAGTTTCACAATCCAACATTGATATAGGTAGAAAAACAAAGTACGCTTGATCCAACTAGAAAAATGAGAAGTGCTTCCATCAGAATAAGACAACTGAAGGCATCAAAATTTTGCTTTGATCTATCCTGACTGTATAGATAGAATTATTCTTTATTCTTTGTTCAACAACAAGTAGCATAGACAAAATGATTTAGACGATGATATGCCATGCTTCTCTAACAGTACGAGGGAGCACGCTACCTCAATATATATTTCTTTTCATACCAGCAATAAAAAAAGTTGAATGACATAAACTTTATGCTGTGTAAAAATTGCTTCCAAACAAAATTTAGAAAGACATAAAATTAGTTGGAGAAATGAAGAAGAAAGGAGAAAAAAACTTTCTTCACCAACTTCACAATTTGCAAGAGCCCAACTAATATTGTTGAAAAAAAGAGTTCAACTAATAAATACACTTTCTCAATGATTTGATATCGATGCTTGATCAAAAGTGGAGGACTATTGTGAGGATCGATGCTTAAAGGAGAGAGGGGATTCGAAAGAAAAAGGCACCACCTTTGAATAACAAGATAGCTAAGCTTAAGGGTATTTTAGTCAAAAGTTCTTTCATTACACTTAGTTTTTTTTTTTTTTCAATACCAAAGGTACGGACAAAATTTAAAGGGAATCTTATACAAATGTCCCAAAAAGTCTCAACTTACCAACCTCTAGTCATTAATATAGACTTACTAAAACTACCCAAACACATATAAAAATTAAAAACCCAAAGAAATAAGGTTCTTTCTCTCCAAGAATCACACACAAAGATCTCCTTCCATATTTTTAAGCGTGATTAACAACATTAGATGCAAGACGAAAAGGAGATTTTATAGATGAGGTAGCAAATAAGGTGATGAAATACAAAAAAATATATATACAAGATTCCAAAAATCTAAGCAAAAAAGAATTTTTTTGAATGGGTATGGTTGAGATTCATTGAAAACATATAGACGAGTCAATATATATAAAATTTGAGAAAGATTAGAGGTGATTTAGACTGAATTGGTATCAAAATTCGTAGTTAAAATCGAGTTCAAAAAGTTCTTCTGCGACATATGTATCAGGCATGCATGTATCTCACACGCAAGTAAACATGGATATACATGTGATACACATTTGATACAAATATGATATATATATGATACACATGTGATACAAAGTGTGATATACATGTCATTTTTTTCATGTTCATCTTCTATTTTGAACTTTCAATTCAAACCACCTCAAAACTCCACCAAATCATCCCAAAACTGAGATTCAAGCTCCTTAAGATGTACTCAGTATATTCTAATAACACCCACTAAAAATAAAATAAAAAAATTAACTTTTTTTGGCTACAAATAGCTAATTGGCTAATATTAATAATATTTTATGAATTGAACAATTCTTGTATAAGCTACTTATAAATGGATATAGTTGATATTTTTCCAAATTTAAATACAAGCACAAAAATATCCTATTTGTGCAAATCACCCGCCTAGAGGTGGGTAAAAATTGCGTGGGGTAGTCACTTTTTAAAGTGGTATTTACTTTTTATCCAACATTTTTAATGCGAAGCAAAAGTAGCCACTAGTCTATTAAAATTAATATGAAAAAACGGTGTTACCCTTTCTTCTATCTATTTTCCTTTCCAAACCCTAAATGGCGAGAGCCCTCACATGAACCCATAGATGGCCGGATATAAACAGTAACCAATATGAAAAAATTCAGATGAAAACTAAGAAGTTAGGCGTGGAAGAAGCATGAGATCGTTAAACAAAGAAAATAATGCAGAAAACTCATACAATTTGAGAAATCAATAGTGACAACTTGGAACCATATCTGAGAGGAAAATATTAAATATTTATATTGAACTCACAAGTAGTCCGGAACTTAGAGTTTCAAGTTCAAAAAATAAGGACATGTAGTCTGAACTTAGAGTTACAAGTTCAAAAGTTAAGGACATGTAGTCCTAAACTTAGAGTTACAAGCTCAAAAACTAAGGACATGTAGTCCTTAACTTAGACTTACATGCTTATAAATTAAGGACAGTTAGTCCTGAACTTACAGTAACAAGCTCATAAGTTAAGACATTTGATCCAGAATTTAGAGTTAAGTTCAAAAATTAAGGACAATTGGTCCTTAACTTAGAGTTACAAGCATAGAAATTAAAGACAAGTAGTCCTTAACTTAGAGTTACAAGTACATAAATTAAGGACAGGTAGTCCTGAACTTCGAGTTCCAAGTTCAAAAGTTAAGGAGATGTTGTCTTGAACTTAGAGTTACAAGTTCAAAAGTTAAGGACATGTAGTCCTAAACTTAGATTTACAATCTCATAAATTAAGGACAGTTAGTCCTGAACATACAGTAACAAGCTCATAAGTTAAGGACACTTGGTCCTAAACTTTATGAGCAGAAGGGTATTTTCATCGGGGCGGATAAAAGTTTATTAAAGCAATTGCTAAAGACTAAAACATTTTAAACAGTGGCTTAAAAGTAAATACACGTTTTATTAATGGTTAACCGTGCACTTTCCGCTAGAGGTGGCTCCCTTTTTTGGTCCAAAAGAGAATTTAAGAAGGCCCAAATAAGATATAAACTGAAGTTTAATTGAACTGGAATTAGATTAAATATAACCGAACAAGAAAAAATATAATTGTAAATGATTTGAGCAGCAATTAATGCTTGACCAAGCTTTTAAAAAATATTTCAAAGTATTGTTCTCAAAAATATTTAAAAAAACATATTTGTAAAGAGAATCTATTTTTTCTTTATTCTCAAAATTTACTTTTGCCTTTATTCAAAACTTTATTTTTTCTTCTAAAAGATTGGCAAACACCTTATAAAATGGCAAAAGCCTTTTTTTAGGAATTACTCATATCCAAAGCAGTTTTTCACAAGCACCCCACCCCGTACAACTAGTTGGGGGGCTGTTCGCCTTTTGAATCAAACAAAGTAAGTAGTAGGGGCTTCATAGCAACTTTCATTGCCTTTAATAATTTGTTGTGGGCCTTAAGGATTTCACATGGATTCCACAAATTAGCCCAATATCAAGTTTATTTCAAAATGAGCGCATTCTTCCCTCTTCGTCACCAAACCTATCCAGCTCCTGCTCCGGTACTCCTTCTGGTCTCAAGTAAGTGAGATTTTTTTTTTCTCCTTTTTCTTTTTCCAAAATCCAAAAATTTGAGCAAAACATAACGAAAAGAACGTTCCTTTTCAAACTTATGTTTCCTCCAAATGTCCCACACAGAACTGAGGAGTGAGAAAATTAGGGTTTTAACTTTGAAAGGAAGCTTTTGATTTTAGTTGCCGCTACTTCCTCCCGCCAGTCACCGTACCACTCGCCGACGGGCCTTCTCTGCCGGAGTTCCAAGTTCGTTGTTGCTGGTTTATTCTCGTCCCCGTAAACTGGTACACTAGCTCCTTCAGTCGTTATCCTTTAGTCAAACTATGTTCTAAGAATTTACATTGGCATAATATTTCTAAGAATTTCAGTCTCTCATTATTATATGATTTGATACCAGCTCTGCTTTCCTTAATTTTTTTTGGTTGAAAGTTGATATTCAAAAGTAGAAATTTAGAACGTAAGCTCCTCAATTGGATGTGGAGTGTAAGCTCTCTATGGGGTATTTTTCATAGGAGGAATGGCCTGAGCCATTCAGCGTGTTAGGAAGAAAAGTTAGAGACTGGTCTTTTCTATTAAGAAACTTGAATAACGAGGTTGTTGCATTTTGTGTGTACCTAATAATGTGATCATTGATTGTTTTCAAACAGTAGAAGTCATTGAGGCCAAATGTAATGGCGATGCTTATAATGTTTTTGTGTTTAGCTGGTTCTTAACTTTTTGAAATTTGAAATATGTATTGAATGTTGATACCTGTTGCTTGGTCTGATTATTATTGTGTATTAAATTGAGGTCACTGTTCTAGAACTCTGAATCGTGAACCCATTAAGTCTAAATCTTGGATCCGCCTCTGTCCTCAACTATGATGACGAGTGGTGATCCTCATCAACATCAGCATCAGCAGCACCAGCCGATGCCACAGCAACAATTCCAGCACCAACACCAGCAACAACACCCTCCACATTTTGGAGAGTTTCCAAGGGGTCCTCAACCTCCACCAGGTCCACCTCCCATGATGCGGCAGCCATCTGCATCCTCCACTACTCTTAATGCTCAGCCACCTGGACCTACTCCTCATCCTTCTTATGATGGTATGTCTTGTTTTCCAATGTTTCATCCGCTCTTTTACTTCTCATATTTGAATTGACATGTTTTTTAGCATAGTGTACGACTGGTAGGACGTATTTGGAATCTAGTTGTTATGAACTTAATTTATCGTTGGAAAAAAGAACTAGCTAAAGCTTTCTTTTTTCTTTTATTTGTTTGACCAGTTACCAAAATGCCGCTGTGTAATTGATTAATCTGAATTTTTTTTTTTTTTAAGGGGTTAGAAACAGAAAGTTGTAAGTTGGAAGTAATTTGAAAGGGACAAAGGGAGAGACTAATGCTTAGTGTTCTTTGGGAACAACCTCTTTAGTCCTTATTCGATATAGTTTCTATCTAGTTGGAGAAGAAAGAAAATTTTCTGCTCACAGATCACGTTGAGCTATTTTACCAATTATCATTTTCACTTTGTAAGAGAAGCAAGATAAAGGCAGAATGTTGGAAGCAGTAAGAAGGTTAATAGGCAATTTCCTCAACACTTCTCTGTTTCTTGTTATCTGATTCAGCAGCCAATTTTGATGTCCTTTCTCATCTTACCCACAAAACGACTGATAACAACTATTGTCTCATATGATCAAATCCACATAGGACCTGCCGTTTCTTATTGTTTGGGTAAGTGTAGGTCCAATCCTCTTTCTGATAATAGTTGAAGAGAGGATGAATGTTACCTTGGTTCTTAGGGACTTACTTTTGCTTCGATGAGACATTACTGGACCAAATTTTGATGGCTACTAATTTTTTATTCTTTTCCTTATATTTGCAGCTCATGCTGACAGTTTTGCTGCAAAGAGAATGAGAAAAATTGGTCAAAGAAGAGCAGTTGATTACACTAGTACAGTTGTAAGATATATGCAGGTAATAACTGTTGAATGTGGTTTTTTATCCTGAGACCTACTTATGGAATGTGGTGCAGCAAATGTTCTTCTGTATAGTACGACTATATAAATTAGTAAGGGGTTAGATTCATTAGCTGTTGTCCTGTCACATAAGGAATTACGGCAAGTGCAGGCTCATTTCCTCTTTTTTTCTTTCAAGGGGATAGAACCACGAGCTGTTGTCCAGTCACAATTACGAAAAGTTAGCAAGATTCATTTTAATCAATTTTAGTCTTGTTGCTATTGACTATGTGGATGATTTGATTCCATTATGTTATGTGCTTAGTTAATTTTGTATTGATTCCCAGCTATTATGATTTTAGCTCTACCTCGTTCCATTTTAACGAGTTCAATCATCATAGGTGTTGCACCTAGGGGTTGATGCACTTGATGCGACCTTCTCTTATTTTATTCCTTTTTTTTTGAGATGAGCTTTCCTTCTCTTATTTTATTCCTATTTGCATTTTCCTTTGAATGTTATCATCTTGAATCCTGTCCATTTCTTGTATGATCACATATCTATCTTAACATCCTCTATGACGCTCAACTCAGGGATATGTTGGGCATTAAAGACACTACAATCAACCCATATCACATTGTTGGTATCACATTGATTCTATGGTATGAGTTTCTCTGTGTTAGGTTCTATGGAACTCCGGCGGTATGATTGTATAGATTTTGAAAGGAAGATACGTAATACTACAATACTTATCATACATTGCTCTTCCAATGGTTAGAGTAGAAAGATGATAGGATGTATAGTGTTTCGTTAGTACTAGTTCTCAAGTAGCAGTAAATATAGCATGTAGAGTGGTTTATTTGTCTAGTACTAGTATTAATCATACACTCAGGAACATTATAGAGCTTTGCACTAATTATCTTTCCAGAAGCTGAAATGCCATATATATTTTGAAGGACTTCAACCTCTCTCCTAGTTCCAGCTCCTCAAGAGCCAATTACATGGTTCTAATTTGCAGTAGCTAACACCCGTATGAGTTTTGTTTATGTTCTGATATATTATAAGTTGCTGTGCTCTTTGGTTGCAATAGCTCTAGGTAATGAGATGTTGTATCTTGAAAAAGGAAAAGAAGTGAGAGCAGGAATTAAAAAGAAGAGAAATTCTTCTAAAAATATTTTCTTCTTAAAAAGAGGTAGAAAAATGAGAATGAGAAACCAAAATCGTCTTGATTATTTTATCCATTAATAACTCCGGTTTTGGTAATTTCTGTGGGCTTGACAACTTGGCAATGGTACTCATAATATTCTTTGACTTCTAAGGTTATTCTGGTCCAAAGTTAAGAACTATTGCTTTCCTGCAGATCCGCATGTGGCAGCGCGACTCTAGGGATAGGACAGTGTTACAACCTAGTCCAGCAGCAGCAGTTGATGTCAGTTTGCTCCACTTACAATTTGGTCTTTGATTCTGCATAATTTAGTTTAGTTTCTATGATTATATGTTGTGATCTTCCATTACTGTTGATATCTATGATAAACTTTTCCTGAGTGAGAAGTAAAAAGAGAAAACCACCCCAACTATATAGTCCTTCAGTTCTTGGTTTGTGCAAAATTCTACCCAAAGCTATAGTAACTGCCATTAAAGTAGCAGGAGCCAAAGAAATTGGCTATAGTTCTGTAGTTTTCAATATGCTTATGTTAAATTATACAAATTTGTTATTCTGTACTCACAAACATTGATTTTCAAATAAAAGGAGCATGTGCCATGAGAATAGCACGTCTTTGGAGAACATTTTGCTTATCTGAGGAAAGTTTGAAGAATTGTTATCAGGCAATCTTGAGGAAAGTTAACCAAAACATACGTATTACGTGTAGTCTAGGAAGGTGATCATAGTTCAGTTTTACTTTACCTGCATATAATGCTAGTTATAGACTCCAAGAACTCAGGAAGATTCTAGTACCACCTAGTGGACAAAGTTAATTGTTAAGTTTGTAACTTGGATTTCCAAAAAGTACCAAACTAATACTTAAAGATAATTTGTGTATTCCTATATAATTAGAAGTTTGAAGTCTCCTACGCTGAACATACTATTAAAGCTATTCTCCTGAAACCAGCAAAATAAATGCTAATGGTTCTACAGAAATTCCTGAAAATGTGTTTCTGGTTGCACAAATATAAAAAAATAGCAAGATTACATGTTCTTCTAATTTATTTCTTTTAATTATGATTTTTTGTTTGGTTCATGGGTGCAGGTATTGCCAGCAGTTGCCTATTTGGATAATCCCTCCACAAGTTTTGCTGCTAAATTTGTTCATACATCTCTAAATAAAAACCGTTGTTCAATCAATTGTGTTGCGGTGAGTTGAAGGATTCTTTTTGGCCCTCTATCATTCGTTTGTAGTTTTATTGTGTATATCTTTGGTTCTGTGTTGGCAATTGAATTACTATGTCCAGAAGCACACATGCACCTATGTACATATGCCCATGAGCTACTTGATACTCCTCCCGTCCCTATTATTGTGACACTTTGTCCTTTTTATGATGTCCAAAATGTTTGACACTGTTCCATCTCTATACAACTCTCAAAACTGTCAAGAATTCAAACTTGTTAAATTTATTAGAGTTTAAATTTTGATGTTAATATCTTTGTATCAAACTAGCTTTTCCAACACTACTTGTAATACTCTGTTCCTCCGTCGCTAATATATAAGTCAAATAAACATATTAAACTGAATGTCCAATCAAATACCGCCATAGTAAAATGGAATGGAGGGAGTAATATTTATTAGTAAATCGTTCAATCATGGTTTGTTCTTCAAAGCAGCAAGTGTCTGAAATATTCACGTAGTTCCAATGCCTTGATTAATTGCATGAATCGGGATCCTTGAAACATGATTTGTGCTATCGAACTCTCTTTGGGATGATTTTGTTTTTCACTGGGAGTACTAGTTTCTTATCTTGGTAGAGCTCTTTGTATTTGGTTTATTCTGACAAGCAACTCTCTGGGAAGTAAAACAACAACAACAACAACCACCCAGTATAATCCCACAAGTGGGGTCTGGGGAGGGTAGGATGTACACAGCCTTACCCCTACCCTGGGAGGGCATGGGAGGGCAGAGAGACTGTTTCCGATAGACCCTCGGCTAAAGAAGGTGAGAGAAGCCCTGATAGCAAGTAATGGCAAGACAAATAATTAGAAACTAAATCAAAGATAGCAACAAAGAATATGAAAAGGGCTACCGATAACAAGTAATAGCAAGATAACATATTTAGAAAACTAATTTCAAGGCAGCAAACGAGAAAATGAATGAAGTACTGCTAGCAAACTGCGGAATTACCGACGGCAAGTTACAACGGAACAAGACATGCGAATTAGCAAACTAAGGAAAAAAGGGTACCGTATTAGCGCTACAAAGGGAAACGCACATGTTGTAGTTTGAATAAACCGATAAAGAAAACATTGGAAGGATTTATCTTGTCACATGTTGTAGTTTGAATTCTAATAGCGTCTTGGAGCCGCTTTTATGTCATTATCACTCTAAAGCAACTGTTAAAAGAATTAAAGCAGATCCAGCTAGCATTATGACACAAGATGTAGAACTAAATTTTTCTGACTCTCTCTCTCTCTCTTGGTTGTGTCACACCCTCTGTGCATTTCTTCTTCTAAATCTTTATCCTCTTATCCAAACATTTTCTCTTGAATCACATAAAGTGGACTCCTAGTGGGCGGCGCCTCATTACTGGATCTCATAGTGGTGAATTCACACTCTGGAATGGGCAGTCGTTTAACTTTGAAATGATACTTCAGGTATGAATCTGGGGTTGTGAATTTCAGATCTTAGTACGTGACAACCGAATTGGATGGACAATGTAACATGTTTCATGTGCAGGCTCATGATCAAGCAGTTAGGTCAATGATATGGAGCCACAATGATAACTGGATGGTCACTGGTGATGATGGGGGCACAATAAAGTAAATAAATGTTTGGAACAATCTGCATTTCACACTGTCAGTATCTATGTTGTGTTTTTCTTTCCCTTCCGTGAATTTGCGTCTGTATCATATGGCAGGTATTGGCAAACCAATATGAATAATGTCAAAGCCAATAAGAATGCACATAAAGAATCAGTACGGGGATTAAGGTAATTATTCTAAATGATGTGACTTGGTTTTAAAAGATTTTATGTATAACTTGGGTTTTAATTACTTTTTAGTTTTCTCTATCAGCACATTTGCATCATTAAATGTATTTTTAGGGTATATATGATGTTAGGTGGCTTGCTAAGTCTTATGTTTTTTGAACAGCTTCTGTAGTACAGATTTAAAATTTTGCTCCTGTTCTGATGACACAACTGTTAAAGTATGGGACTTTGCAAGGTGCCAAGAAGAGCGCTCATTATCTGGTAATGTCCCTCAAGCTGTTTATGAAAAAGATTGTAGATTCAAGCTGAAAGTGATTGTTGACTGCGTATCAGTGATACTATGCTAAAGCGACATTTTGGTTTTCTAAATAACATTCAAACTGCTGTAATGCTTTTACCTGTCAGATGGCGCTCTGCCTTCCATTACTTCTTGCTTCTGTAATCACTGTTATGACATGTTTAAGCATGTGTTCTGGTAAAAGTTTACTATTAATTAGAAATTTTGTTCCAAAGAATGCACTAGCTATAACTCTTCAATTTGCCATCAACACTTATGTATCAGTTAACTTAAACGTGAGTGGCCTAAGAATAGTTCCTCATGTCACTTGAACTCAGGCAGGCCATGGTTGGGATGTGAAGAGTGTTGATTGGCACCCTACAAAGTCTCTATTAGTCTCAGGTATATGCATTTTTCTTCTCTTCTTTTCTTTGGAACTGTTCTGAGCAGTTACTGACTTACAGTCGCTCTTTGATTCTTTGTTTTGTCCTGCTTGCAGGTGGAAAAGATAATCTTGTTAAACTTTGGGATGCCAAGTCAGGGAAGGAGCTTTCCTCATTGTCAGTCAAAAACTGCTCTCCTTAAATCTGCAATGTTCCTATTTGTATCCACTTGGGACTTTATAAAAAAGAAGAGCTATAATTTTTTAGCAATAACATGGATGCTGTGCTCTGTTTGCAGTCACGGGCATAAGAATACTGTTCTCTGTGTAAAGTGGAATCAAAATGGTAACTGGGTCCTTACAGCTTCCAAAGATCAAATTATCAAGGTAGGTTGTTCCATTTCTTCCTTTTCCTGGAGGTGCTAATGCAGTTAAAAGCAATTAGGATGAGATATTTTAATGGCTGGTTTGTGAATAATATAGATCTTTTTTCCTGATTTGCACGTAATGATGTGTGGTGTAAATTGGTTGCTCATGAGCATATTTCTCTAACTTTGTTTCACAAATTCATTATTCTGAAATTGCATGGCAATTGACAGAAGTATTAAACATATTACTTGTTCCATAAATAGATTTGTATGTATAGCTACTTCGGTCTCACATTTGAATTTCTCTTACATTCTACATTCCCGAAATGGGTCCTGGCAAATATTTTGCATTTTCTATGACTATCTCTATTTCAGGTATTCGGGGAATCCTCCTTAATAGACTAAATATTCCTATTATGTCAATGTTATTATCTATGAATTCAAACTTTTTGGTATTTTCTGTTTCTTCGGATGATATGGGTCAATCATTAAGGGTCTCCTATCNCTCTTTGTTTCTCATTTTAAGATTACATAATCAAATCTCATTTTCGCTCCCTAAATCTTTATTTTATTAGGTTTCACTTACTGGTAAGTGTCTTGCCACAAGAATAAGGATCAACTTGAAGTTGCTGGTTTCAGTTGAAATGTTTATTTTGTTTTTTTCTTCTATTGAGTTGTGCTCCGAGGTATTTGAAGTTTAGGGTCGTGTGATTTTTAGCAGTGGTTCGGTCAGTTTCTTTATATCTGTAACTTTGGGATTTGAGATGGCTTGTTAAAATCTCTTTTTAGAGTGTCGGCAGCAACCAACTAGCATTTCTAGCTTAGTTTTTAGCTGCAACTACTTCTTCACAGCAAGTGTATTGCTTCTTATTACTTCTCTGGTTCTGGCTGGAGTATTCATTTTCTTATTTGGTTAGGAAGGAATAACAAAGCTGACATTCATATGAATGTTAATCACATGCTTATGAGAAAACCTGCAAATGGTGTAGATTATTAGCATGTCAAGTCAAGTATTTGTGTGCAAGGGTTTGTATTCTGTCATTGTAACATTCTGTTTATTTCAGCTTTATGACATAAGGGCTATGAAGGAGCTTGAATCATTCCGGGGACATCAGAAGGATGTGACATGTAAGAATTACCTTTTTGTTTATGTGTATATATCTTATGCAATGCATACAGCACGAGCATGTCAAGTAGCGACCAGGTTATGGACTCAGATGAAAAATTTGTAGTTAGTATGCTGGTATTATTCAGTAAATTTCACCAATGTATTATTAGAAAAAGAAATTTCAGATCACGTCGACTAAAAGCAAATAATATAATTAGAGATAGTTGCTGAATTGTCTTTTCTGGATAAAAATCTGGGTTGTTAATCACGTTTAGCTTTTCCTACTATCTATGTCATGCAGAAATCTTAGTGCTTTATTTTGTCCCTTCAGATAATAATCACTCTTATTGTTCCACTTATTGTCTTGTTCCTCCACCATGCTTCCATGGTCGACTTTCAACTGTTTGTGATACTTGCTAATTGCCTGTTTATTTTCATGTAACTGTGACAGCATTGGCCTGGCATCCGTTTCATGAAGAGTATTTCGTTAGCGGAAGCTTTGATGGTTCAATATTTCATTGGCTTGTGGGGTAAGTTCCTTGAAAATTCTTTCACTATCATCTATAAATCAGTTGTGCTATCTCCTTTAGTTTTTGGGCATCTCTTGTGCGTTCAAAATATTGTTATATGACCTGGTTTAGAACATTAATCTTGATTTTTTTTTTCTGTCAACTGTGCGCCATTGGAATGCCAGTTTTTATTTGATGAAGTGACAGGATACCTAGCTATGGATCAGAAGAAGTGTTACTAATTGCTGTGCCATAACGTTAACCTTTTCTTTGTGCACTTTTGGCACCATTTAATAAAACTGAAGTTTGGTACTTCTCGCACTTTTTGGCTGGATTCAAGTTGGGTAGAATGACAAATGACGATTCAGAATGAATGTTATTGCTAATAGCCTAGACTTGTCAAGGAAACTTATGAGATGAAAAATTCTAGGTTATTCTTGGCAACAAGAAGTGGACATCGGAGATAAGATAGGGAACCTAGTTTTCTCTTTCAATTGCTCCTCTTAGCATGCATATCTTTACTTCATCTAGCTGTCATAACTTATAAAAACCAAAAAAATCGACATACATGGTTGTTCTATGTGAAGTTGTAGAATGGTTATTCTCTGGTTTTCCTTTTCTCCTCGGAATGTGTCAGATCTGTGTTGCGAACTTGTGCGCTCTGGGAAGAATCAACTCAAATCCTTTTTATTTGCTATTCCCGTAAGAGATGGACTTGAATATTTTTTGTCATATGAATGTTGCCCTATTTTTATTGAATAAACACATGTTTGCTTCTTTCGCTTCAAATCAAAAAATTCTTTCTACCCAGTATCGAGTCAGTGCAGAATAATCCTACAGTTTCTGTAAAATGTGGGGAATAAATGAGCCATCTGGGCTACTTAGTCTGTCAACCTCAACCAAACATGTGATGAGATAGTTTGGAATATGATTTGTCACTTATAAAATGAACCCATAAAGGCAATTAACTTTTATTAGTCTGATCCCTCCCACCATTTCCCCCTGTTATCAGTGATTCAGATAGCTTCTAATAATTTTGTCTCTCTTGGCTTTTTGATGGCTCTACACACAGGCATGAAGCTCCTCAAGTTGAAATTACAAATGCACATGAAACTGGTGTTTGGGATCTTGCATGGCACCCCATTGGCTATCTCCTTTGCAGGTTATACTGCATTTTCTTAAACGGCAGCTCTGCTGTTAAGTGCCGTTATTATGTTAGTACTTGTCTCCACTTGAACAAAACAATATTCTAAAATGCTAATTGTTAGAGTTCTTCTCATAAACTGGTGTGCTTTTCTTCTATGCCTTGCATATTTAGACATCTGGTCGATCCATTGTGGTTGTTACTGGATACTGTTTTGAAGTTTTTTGTGTTAGTGTTGCTTGGACCTATGGTGCTGAATCTGCTGCTTACTATGACAAAAATAAGCCGAAGCTGATTTTGAGAACATGTTATATTTACCCTGCAATTCGATGCTCCTGTAAAAAAACGAAGCATTCCCGAAATTTTGCTCTTTTCCCGTTTTCTTATAGAAGAGGTTCTTTAAATTCTGTTTTATTTTCTCTTTTCATCTCTGATAAGCTACTTGTAATCTTATACTATGCTTGTTCTTTCCACCTAATGTCTATTTGTTTTGAATTGTCCTTTTACTGTGGATAGACCACGTGTTTGTGAATAATTATAGTTGTACATCTGACTTTGTCTTTTATCCGCACTAAGAAGTTTATCGGTCAGAGGCTTTTGCTGTTGTAGTTCTTAAGTGTTTATGTGGGCTCTCAACTTTCTTTCTCCGTTAAGTACATGTTTCCAACAAGGTGACTGATGCAGATATAAGTCTGAAGTTATATTGGTTGTGTGTATGTAATTTAGTTGTGTGTTCGACGATGGACCTCGCTTATGTAGTAACTTCCTTTTGCTCTCGTGTATCTTGGCTTTAACTCCCATCTAGGGAACTTACCAAACATATGTACAATTAGGAATAGCTTTTATTAGGCAAAATGGTCTCATGGCCCCTAAATCTGCACCGGATTTTAAAACCGGCATATCAACTCCTGATTTTTCCATTTTGACACCTAAACTCAATCTATTACATATAAATAAACGCCTCTTACCGTTGACTATGCTTTGTGGCATTGGTCCAAATGATGTGGCTGAAGTGCGTGCAATTTGGACTTAAAAGGAGCGTGAGTGTGATAATTTTTATTTTAAAAGGTTAAAATTAGGGGGAAAAAATATACATAGCAAGAAAAGATAAGAAAATAAAAAGAAAAGAAAAAACTTGCCCCCTCCCCTACCCCTCACCCGTTTATCTTTCTTTTCCCTTCCCCATTCTCATCCGCCCCCAACCTCACCCAATTTTTTCTCTCTCTCCAACTCCTTTCTTCCCCCCACCCCTTTTCTTCTTCTTCCATCACCAACGGTATTAACGCCACTCACCACTACCACTTACAAAACTCCTCTATAAAACCCAGGCAACAAAGAAAAATAACAAAGTTTGGCCGGAAATTTCTCTGTCAATTCTCTCTCATCAAGTCCCCTCTCTCATTTCTGTATCCATCTCAGACCGGAAAATCGTCGAATTTTGGCTGGAAAATTCGTTTTTTTGTTTCAGTCCTTCCTCTTCTTGATTTATTTTGGGTATTCTCGCTTTCTCTTTCTCTTGAACATTAATGGATCCAAGTTCTTGAATTCCCTCTGCTTGAATCACTGAAAGTTGGATGCTTTTGTTGTTTTAAGGAACAGTACTTTGATAGCAAATCTCAATAGGTTTATATTGGTTGTATTCTCTCTATTTTATTAACTACTATTCGTACTAAAAGGTTTGATTTTCCTATTTGTAGCTGAGATTAGGCGTGTGGTGGCTGAGATTTTTTATTTCGCGATGGTGGCTGAGAATTGAGATTAGGGGTGAAAGGTCGTTTCCAGTGGTGGTATGGTTTACTGTGTATAGGTGAAAGGGGTCGAAGATAGTGAAGGAAATTAACAAAGAAGAAATTAAAATTTTGGTAACTTAATTTTTGAAAAATCGGACTCAGAAATGACAAATGTCAAGTATAAAGGTCTAAGCATATGACCTGTACTTCATGTCTGGCAATTGAGCTACACGCTCTGAAGAAGGGGTTTATTATGTGTAGTTTTATTGAATTGAGGTGTTAAAATGGGAAAGTCGAGAGTTGATAAACCGGCTTTTTAAAATTAGTGCAAGTTTAAGGGGCAATTAGGCCATTCTGCCCTTTTATTGTAGTGTGTCAAATTTGAGGCACTTATAGTTACGCTGAAAATAGTTTTGTTGGAAGATGCTAGAAAAGGTGGTAATTTATGTATATTGGTTTATCTAATTTATTGAGTAAAATTTATCATATATCCAAAGTAGTCGGTTTTTCCGGATAAATTATTTCAGAAGGTCTTCTTTCCAGAGCAGCCCCCCCATGTCACCATTTTTCTAGTACAGAGATGCTGAACTATGATATGAAAGTGCATTATTGACTATTGATATAGCATTTGTTGCAAAAGATTTCATTATTATCGTAGAGGTAAATAGATTCTCTTAAGTGAGCTATCTCATTTAGATTTTGTTTCAACCTTTCTTGGGCAGGTAGCTTTATGTGTGCTTACTTGTATTTAGCTTTTTAGGCCTGATCGTGTTTATATTTATTTAAATCTTGCAGAACCTCCATCGGGTGGAGTTATATTTTCTCCCTTCCTCTATCTACGTGTGTGAGGAATTGCATGTCACTGTCTTTCAGTGGCTTTTTCAAGCTTTTCTCGCTGTGTTCTTTCCTTTATCATACTCGTTAGAACCAAGGAGGTCCTTAAGCTTCTCCATTACATAGCATTCTGCATCTCCACGAACAATGAAACATTTTACTAAATTAGCCTAAGCAGCTAGCTAATCGGTCTTGTTTCTGATGCAGTGGCAGCAATGATCAGACAACAAAGTTCTGGTGCAGAAATAGGCCTGGGGATCCAGCTCGTGATAAATTCAATTTGGGACAGCAAGGTTTTACTAATTCCTGTCCGTGTAAATGTTATATTTAAATTTTTTATGCTATTTATTTTGCTTCAGATTGTGTACCAGTTTGTTGTACATATATCGAGATTCGAGAGCATAGGGCTTTGTAGTCCTGGGGTAAAATCAGCTTGATTTTAAAGAAATTCTTGAAATATTATAATCTTCTTTTTTCTGTAGTCATTGTTAATATTCTTAGTTTGACTCTCACTTTCAACTACCAAAGTATACTTCTTAAATAGCCTCAGCACAGGTTTTGTGGTTGCTTTCAGGTTTGGGTGAGCAAAACAATGTTCTTGGTCGCATGCCTGGTAATTTTCCAGGTCCTGAGCCCCCATCAACTCCTGGAGCATTTGCCTCTGGCTTGTTACGAACTGAGGGTACAATACCTGGAGTTGGAGCTGCATTGCCACTATCGCTTGATTCATCTCAAGGAGAACAGAAGTCTTCCATGCCAGTTTCAATGCCTATAGGAGCTCCCCCTCTTCCTCCTGGTCCACATCCATCTCTTCTTGCGGGTAATCAGCAGCAAGCATATCAACAAAACATGCAGCAAGCTCAGCACCAACAGTCACTACCTCAACAAATGACTTCTCATCCTTTGCAACCATCGAATTTGCCACAGCTACAGCCTCCACATATGCCTCTAATGCCACATCCTCATTTGCCTCGGCCACCACACCAACTACAACAAGTAAACATGCCTGGCCTTCCGTCTTCAATGCCAGGTTCTGGACCCATCCAAGCAATGCCTATCCCTGGTCCAATGGTATGTATCATATTTCTGCAGGTCTTTGTGTCTATTTGCAGATGCATCTTCTTCCCCTTTTTTCCTGTAGATGTGCCGTGCATATCTTGACTCATCACCTCCTTGGTGCATCTTTAAGTGTAATGCTCTTGCTAATCAAATGGAAATAAATAAGCGTTTAATGTATTTTTTGTGTAACATGCATTCTGATTTGTATCTCTGTATTTATGTTTGCTTATCTTGATAGATTCTGAATTCATCTTCATTCGAACTCCCCCCTTTTAGTGAGAAGCCTCTTCTTCTCTGTAGAGTTTCCAGATTCAAAGGGCAGCCTGGTGCACAAAGCATCCGGCATTCACGCAGGGCCGGCAAAGGGCCGCACCCCTAGGGGTGTGATATAGACAGCCTGCCCTAATGCAAGCATTAGTGGGTACTTCCCTGGCTCGAACTAGTGAGCAATAGGTCACACAGAAAATAAAAAGAATTCGATATTTTGTGTAGATTTTCCAGATTCATTTTGTGCGAAGTGCTTACAAAATTTTGACATTGTAAAATTAGTGTTATGAAACAGAGATTATCTTCTTATAGGATTCCAGCTTTATTTTACTGATATTCTAGGTTAAGGCCATAATAATTTCCGAGGCATTAGTCATGCATTTGTATTGAGATGGGAGTTGTGGCCAAGTGGTTACAATTTTTCTTTGCACCTGTTGCAGATATAAAATAAATTAGTAAAAGTGTCCCCTCTCTGAGAGTTTAAACTTTTAAATTAGACAGTTCACACAGTTCAATGTGGTACTAGAAGAGGCAGAGGGTCCTCAAGTCTTGCCTCCATCGATCTACAAATATTTTCATGTGCTTGACACAAGGGGAAAAAATCAGGGTTTCACGTGAGAGGGCAAGGTTTAGTGACATAAGATACATTAATACACGTGTCATATTTCTAACTGCTAAAGCTTTACACAAGATGGTTCACACTTTCCAACTTGCAGGGATCAAATTTCACTAGCATCTTCGTCTCTTGTTGAATAGAGCGGAATTGGTAGCAACTCCGACTACTTTGGAATTGCATATATTTGATTGATTGATACGAAGTGCATTTGCTTGGAGGAAATACATCCAGAGGATCAAGAGGTTATTCAGCATCACTGATTGGCTGTCTTCTTATTTTCAGGGGATACAAGGTAACATGAATCAGATGGTTCCTCCCATGCCTCAAGGTCATTTTGTGGGCATGCCTTCTGGATCTGGACCACAGGGCAATGTTCCTCCAGGTGGAATGCCAAATGGACTGCCAAACATGCAAGGCCCTCAAAACCCAGGAGGTAATCAGATGTTTCCACCAGGACGAGGCTTCAACAGGCAACAAGCTGGACAAATGCCGCTCATGCCTGGACATAATCCTTATCAGGTGAGTGACATGTAAATTAGTTTAACAGACCTAAGAGTGCATAGGCTATAAACTTTGAGCACCTTATTCATTTTTATTCTGTCAGGATCCCCTTTTTGATTTCGGATTCTTGGTTTCAGTTAGATGTATCAAACCTTTTAGTTAATCCGTAGCTGTTTATTGCCTAGGTTTCCTATTTATTGTTGATTTAAGTTGGGTAGTCGATAGCTGGATTCAAGAGATTTACAGATTAAAACTTATTGTTAGCAATTGTTGTCAGTACTTTCCGAAGCTATTCTCAAAACAAGAATTCTTGACTGCAACTTCAACTTATGCTAGGGAACTGCAGTTAAAATCCATTTCTATAAAAGGACTAAAGGTGGCCGCTGGGTGTGAAGACAAGTAACCCCAGTGAGAATAAGACAAGTAACCCTAGTGAGAGTAAGTCAATGATGTCGTGTCTGGAGATGATTTAGTGCACGTACTTGTAATACTACTATGATGCCCGGCATATCAAAAGCGGGAGGAGTTCTGGGTGATATGAAATATTCTTTGCTGGAAAAAAAGTTAGGTACTTATACCCGTCGGCATGGGCGGATCTAGGTGGGCGGAAGGGGGTCCCCCTTCGCCGGAAAATTATATACAGGGTTAAATTTGTTTTCATGGCTATATATTATATGTTGCATGACTTGCATCCTGTTGGCACAAGCCAAAATCTTAGCTCAGTGGTCAAGGGGGTTCAAGTTTTCTATAAGGTCGCATGTTCGATTCCCACACAGTGCAGGGTTTTTTCTTTCTACTATTTTGCACGGGGTTTTAGTTGGTGTGTGCCTATATTCGTTCATTCTTCCTGTTAATAAAATAAGGTCAAGTTAAGCACACAGTAACTCGTGTAGGTTTTAACCTAGCTATTGTAAAAAAAATTAAAGGTAAAAAATAAATTATTTTATGTGTATATATTATATGTTGAATTCCCTTGACACAACCCAATAGGAACCCATATATTTTTCCTTTTGTGTGTGTATGTATTAGTAATAGGAAAAATTAGTTAGTGCTTTGTTATGTTTTGGTTGAAAATTTGTATCTGAAAATCATCCACATCAAGTATACTGTTTTAATACTCTTAATTAGGATTATTTATTTATTAATTATTTCTGCAATCATCTTTAGTTCATTTTTTTATTATATTATGACCTTTGTTTGTTGCTTTTTATTCCTTAAAATGCCTTTTACTTTTTTCTTTTGAAAAAGATTACTTCAAAACAACGTACTTCCGTATTAGTTTTTATCCCACATATTTTTAGTTAAATTTTTAATGGTAGTGTAGTTTAGGTTTAGATTTAAATTTTTCTGATGAACTCATTTGACGAAATATTCTACTGTTCACTTCTTTAAAATGTTGAACCCCTTGCTTAGAATCATGGATCTGCCACAGCCTTTGGGCTTGCGCAAGCGGCACATAATGGAGTAATAAGAATGGGTCTGACTGAATTTGCTGAAGATAACATCTTCTCATAGTTATTTTGCTCTTCTTGTAGTTGTGATCGATTGCTGGGAATGTTAAATGTATTTTTTAAGAAGGTGCTGGGAATTATTCAATTTTGTGCCAAAACTGGGATAGTTATGCATAAGAGGGAGAAGTTTTGGAGTTTAAAATGCACATATTTAAGTAACTTTATATTTTTCTAAGAACATTTTTATACTTCTGGTGTGAGATAGTTGGGTGGATGAATAATGAATTAGCTCATCTTTGACCTTATGGATTGTATGAGCTACTGATCTAATCATGCTTCTTGCACCATCTTTTGTACTTCTCACCACCTCTGTGGTACTCTTCTTGTTGAAATTATTTTACCTTTTGAAAAGTTCTTTCAAGGTCATTTTCTGAGTGAATGCGGATTGCCCTACTTTTCTACGATGTTTACTCAATTAATTTAATCCGGTAGATACAGTTTTGATTTGTTTCTTCTATTTTTAGGGGGTGGACCTGAGCAGTGGAGGAGAGGGTTTGGGGGATAGGCGATGTTATATTCTTAGGTGGGGAGACTTCAAACCATTTGGAGTGGCTGTCTGGTGTAAGACCTTCAGACCAGATATGTGTAAACCATTGTGGCTTTCGCATGACCATCTCTGTCAACTAAAACTGGGAGAGAGGGTTATTTTAGTGACGTGCCTATTCAAACTGTCCACAGTGCTTCGGGCTAGTAGTAAGATTGCAGCACGTGCTGTATGATTAGACTCATGAGTTCGAACCATGCCACGAACAAAAGCCTGATATTTAAGTGGAGAAGGGTAGAGGAGAGGGTCCACTGTGCACCAAATTACGGCCTTGCGCCAGCTGGTCCTTTGGGGTTTCTTGATTATGAATAAATATATATTGCCTGCTCAAACTATCCTGTAAAGTGAAAAGACTTTTTACTGTAGAATGTATTTATGGGGGAAGCCCAGCAGTTGGCGCTTCTTTAAATAATTTCGCTCTTTCTGCTAGAACTCAACACATAAGATTGTCCATACTGAGACCTGAAACTCTGAGGTCTACCCATTTTTCTCTTCAAACCAGCTGTTTCTTTGCTTGTTTTTCTCATCCCATCTCTGATACGCTGTTCAAAAGCCAACAAAGATAATGATATTGTGCATGTGAAATGTTGAAACCTAAGGAGGATGAATGTGTGTACTTTGATGAGCTTCTATCCTGCATAAATTCTCTCTATTTTCTTGGTAGAACTTGTTAGTACTTAATCTGTGGATAATTTATTATCTCAGTCTCTTAGCTGCGTATGTTTTTACTGACTCTAATGTGAAATATTTGTTTTGACTTTGGAAACTTGAAAATTTGTTTTTTGGGCTATGAATTCTCCAGTTACATGTCATTTCCTTTCGTTTTCTTTTTTTCTCTTTCCAGCAATCTGGGAATCCAAATACACCTGGAATGCACATGCAGTCAAACTTCGGTCTTCAATCTGGAATGCCTCCGCCATTGCCACCGGGGCCGCCTCCACATAATCAAGGACATCAATAGGCCATTGTTTATAATCTCTTTCTAGTGTAACGAGCTTTGTTCAAGTTGTCTGCTGAAATATTTTTCTCTGCACTAGTTTGAATTTCATTGGAGACTATTAGATAACATCTCTGTATTTCCTTAGATGTATTTTTAGATAATTTACTTTAATTCGGTAAAGTATGTTGAGCACTTTAACTTTACAAATTATTTGTGATGCTTGGGTTAACATTTTCAGACTTACAATAAAAGTTTTTCTGTTAGGATCAATTGACAAACCATCAAATTGAAGGGCATAGTGAATCCTTAGTTTTTATGGCTGTCCTATCTGAAAGTTGTGGGACTCACGTATCTGAAAAATCTAGTTTAAGCAAGGACTGTTCTTAAAGGTTAAGTAGTAACTCAAGCTGAAATTGTAAATTTTGCACCAAAGGTCCCAGTGTCCAGCATATCCTTTTTGCCTTTTTATTGCAAGTCCTAACCTTATATAGATCTGCTTATCCTACTACATTTAGAATGCCTGTAAGATCTTGAGTCAAATTTAGCTATTTTTCTTCTGCCATCATCTTTTAATTACTTCTACAATTTTGCCTTTCCTCATCTCATGAGTTCAGTTATGTATATGTAACTTGGCCTTTTTTTATGCGCCAGCAATCATATCAATCTAACTTGAATATTTGCTACCCTCCCCATCGTCAAAACATGATCAATCAAAAAGTCACCCACTATCCAGCAAAAACTTTATGTCAACCTATTCATTCTAAGCTAAGCGCTCTCCACCTTCTTCATCTTCTAGAGCTTTTTCCATTGTGACAAATCCATTATACGTGAAAGATCTACATTTTCTTTATACTGTCCGTCCTCAAAACCGTTCTCTTCATCTTCAACATTATGCAAGAACTAAGGACGAAAGCGTATTTCTTGTTGACCACCGCCTGTTAAAAAGAGTATGCAAGAAAAAGTATTATCTGTTAATCATTACCTGCCCAAGAGAATATATATATCACGAATGTTTCACCTAAATATTAAACTACCAAATTATCCTTCGACTTTTATAGGTTTAGGATTTGTTGACAATTTGGTTTTGATTGCCGTGTCTTTTAATTTTATATATATTTAGGTTTAGCTTCTTATCTATTTTTAGATTTAGGAGGAAAGACCATAAAACTGTTTTTAGGTTTATTTACGCTATAAAGGAAGTCGTGCCACATTCTTTTCATAAACTCCTGAGAGTGTCCAGGTGTGCGAAGATAAACTTACTTGTGATTTAAGATAAACTTACTAACCTTTAGTCTGTTCTTTCTAACCTTTAGTATGTTCTTGGAGTTATATAATAATAGACCTTCGTCTTGATAGACAATATCATATTGATTGCCAATTCAAAAATGATTATTTACTGTTTTTATATGTAGAGATTGTTTGGTTTAACGTAGTCCGTGACAGAAAAATAGGTTAGTCATTTTAACTCATATCAATTAAAGCTCTTATACATTCAAGATTACTTTTGCCTCTATTTTATAATTATAATTACTAATAGCTATGCCAACTCAAGTTGCTCATATGTGTTATGTAAGATAAAAAGTTCGATTAATCTAATTTAAGTACAATTGGTACAAAACAAGGTGACCGATATGAGAAAAATTGCTTCTAACTTTTGTTAAAAAATACCTATTTCTATCATCAGCTAGGCTTATGTCACCTCTACATAGAGCTTTAGTTTTGTTTTCTCTCTCTCTTTTTTAATTATATGGACAAGCACAACAATAAAGTAATGCTTCCTCTTTTTACTTTGATTTTACCAACCACTTTTTAATGTTTGCTGCATGCTTGATATATAATATTTAATTCAATGGTTGCCTTCACATGATATTTAGTTCAATTTCTCTTTGAATTTTTTGATGTTTTTTAATTCTTTGTTTTTTTATTAGTTGATTTCTTTTTATTCTAGTTTTAAAATAGTAAACATTATATTTATCGTGCTTTGTTCGTTAACTGTTTCGTCTGTCATATATTAGGTAAGCTTTTCTGGAGGCTTTGCACAATATTCAGAACTATGCAATAAATCTATAAGAAGGCTACCATTAAAAAAGGAGTTTATACATGTTAATGATGTGTTTAGAAAAGCGTAAACATCACAAAATGACTGAAATATTATTGTAAGTAACGTGAGTACATGTCTGCACATTGTTCCTCTATAGGCTTCTTCAGCAAATCATATAAAACCTTAAGCAAAATTACAAATGAGAAAATGACCCTCTATAGCCCCTCAAAATTTAACGGCCCATAGTTTTCTCCATTGACACGAAATGTCCCTCCGGCCCAAATATATTATATTTAATAATCTGAAATGTCTATTTTGTATATTGTATAGTGACAATCTATTTTGTATAGTAACAATCTATTTAGTATATTTTTATATAGTGACAGTCTATTGTATATAAATTGTACAGTAACAATTTATTTTGTATAGTGACAGTCTATTTTGTATAGTGATAGTCTATTTAGTATATATTTTATGTAGTGATAGTCTATTGTATATAAATTGTACAGTGACAGTCTGTTTAGTATATTTTTTGTATAGTTACAGTTTATTTTGTATATATTTCGACGTTATGCATAATGGATATTCAGCGATATTCAAGTTTTTCTTTTTCATCTCCATATACAAGCGCACACTCATTTTTTGTATAGTGACAATTTATTTTGTATATACTTTATATAGTGATAGTCTATTGTATATAAATAGTATAGTCACAGTCTATTTCAGTATATTTATTGTATAATGTCAGTCTATTTAATATAGACATTGCATAAAATTTGTATATAGAGTATGTCGTGCATATTGCGAATGTATCCATAATGTATTATTAATGTTTCTCAACCGATTTTGTCTAACCAAAGTGTATAGACTGTTTTGCGATGTATAAATTTTGTATAGATAAAGTGCATCGTGCATTCTATAATATATCCTTAATGTATCATTAAGTATCCCGAACGCTATTATCCACAAAAAAAACTCATGAAATATTTAAGACTACAAGTTTTGAATATACTTCTTTCTTTATTAAATTTGGTGTTAAAATAGTTAAATAAAATGGAGAGAGTAGTATCTCCCCTTGTTATTGGTCTACAATACATGAGGCTTTGAGTCCTTAACCACAACGCAAAAAAGACAGAAACTTCGTAGGTAGAATCAACGATAATTACAAGTACTTTGTGTATATAAAGCCCTCATTCAAAGTGAAGAATACATAATATTTTCGGCTCTTAAAATTTCTTCTTATTAACTTTGGCGTGGTACACAAGCAGAAATCAAACATGATGAGGTTAGGACAAAAATTAATCATGGCCAAGTCACATATTTTCTACGACGATATATACTTTCAAATAAGAGGAAGAGATATGGAACACTTTATCCTTATAGCTTGGAACAAGAAATAAAAGAATAACTTAAATAAAAGACAAAATAAATAAAATATAGTAGTACAAAGATGATGAATTCAAGCTACATAAATGGGCACGTGATATTCTGAATTATGCAAGTGCTAGAAGACCAATTTAGGCAAGTCATTATAACTTGTTTGAGGATATAAATTATATGCCTAATTCATGGCTAGCGAATGATAATTATTTTCATCGGCCGATTACAAATGAAATTTTCTCAAATTACAATAAAGCATTCAACGGTTTCATTATGGCCGACTGAACGACTTAATGTTTCAGGTTCACAGGAAGATTCTGGACAGAAGTATTCAAACTTCTTTAATTTAGCTTGCTAAATAGAATCTATATACATCATCTTCACAACTTATACTATTTTTTAAATTTATATTTAATATATATATTAATTTTTTTTTGTACTTACTGGTATTGAGCGTACGCGTAACACACATACTCTGAAACTAGATACTAAATGAGTTGTCATTAATTATTCGTTTTTGTTTTTGCAGTTGTTCCAACTAGTAACGACTCTCAATTGTTTTTAAAAATTATTTGTCATAAAATATTAATCATTTTTTAGACTTTATATTGTCACTTATCAATTTTTTCTCACATGTAGGACCAATTTATTCGTTTTCAATTTTCTAAAAGAGCAAAAAAATTAATTTTTCAATTTAAGATACACGTGCAAAGCGCGTACCCTGAAATTAGTATAAATAAATATACATATCTCCTTTCAATATTTCATTCAGCTGCCCAGGCATTCTTTTCACGTTATGTTGAGCATACTCGTTGAATCGTTGTTAAATTGTATAAAATAATTCAAAATCAAACTGCCTTTTCACAATTATGGCACTCATATACTTCTTTGTCAAAACCTTCTTACTCGAAATTTTCAAGGCTTTTCAACTGATCTGAAATTACAAATAGTATCTTCTGAATAGCTTTTATGCCTAAAAGGAGTAATAAATAGAGTAGTTTTGTTCAAGATCGGAACTTTTGAATTTTTGTACGTGTTAGCGGATGGAGAGCGTTGACCCAAGCGGTATAGGTTTTTGATGATTTGACAAAGGAACACATGCATGAACCAGGTTCATGGATATTGTATACAGGTCAAGGTCAGAAACAAGCGAAAAACATACACGTATAAGAGACAAGTATAACTGATTATTCCTGATAATCTCTGAACGAAAAGATTGCATATTTTGATAAGGAGCATGACTCCTTACTTGAGAACTCTATCCAAGATAAAGAAAGAGTTAGAAGTTGATGTTAACTAGAACTCTTCCACCAAGGAAGAGTAAATTATCAAACTTCTAGTTACTCTTTACTCCACTAAATCTATAAAATATAAGGTTGTTCTCTTTTAAAAGTGACACACACATACTGAAATAAAGCAGAAATGAGAGCAAAATATTAAGGCATTTTGTGAGCACTTCTTGTGAGATTCAAGGGTGCGAACTTGAAGCTACATGAACCATATTGGAGAACCAGTTCCATGTGTCTGACTTTAATTCTAATTCAAGTGTTGTAGGAATTTTTTAGTTGTACCTTTCAGCTTTCTTTAGAAGCATTTGTACTGGGTACTTGAGTTGTCTCATTCAAGTTAGAGTTAACTTGAAGTAGTTGCAACAGTTTGTGGCGTGTTGATACAAGGATTAGAGTTTAATATTTATGTTTGCAAGAGGTTTGTATATTTTGTTTTGGCTCAGAGTTTAGTGAAGTATTTTGGAAAAAATCTTACTGTGAAGTAGGTTGCGATTTTTTTACCTTTTTGAGCCGAGTGTTTTTCACGTAAAAATTCTTCTGTTCTTTACTTTATGCATTATTTATTCCACAATTGTAGTGTAAGGAACGTATCGAAAAACCAAATATTTTGATAATCGAGTGCACACGAAAATTGAACACTACACAAATCACCACCTCTTTTGTGGTATTGAAGTACAAAACGTCAATTGATATCAGAACATGTTATTCTTAAAGAGGCCAACATCTTAGGAAAAATATCAAAATAAGTGCATGACCTAGAAACTGTGAAGGACAATCGACCACTATTCAATTGTCACTACCATTCTTTGAAGGAGAGGATAAGAGATCATGTTTAAGTGACTGATGGATGCTTTAGATGTGATAAACATGACCACATGATCAATAAATATTCTATGTGGAAAGTCAAGTATAAAAAGGAGAGATCTGAAAGAAGGATCATGTTCATGATAAGAAGAACTACAACCAAGGGACAAACAAAGCAATGGTTGCTGCTTGCGAAGACAATTCAGATGAGGATACTAGTGAAGATGATGATTCTGAACGAGCTCTATGGCAATTGAAAAATCTAAAGATGAACCTGATGTAGAATATGAGATAAGTTTTTTGGACCTAAAGCATACAATTATATTCCTTTCTAAAGATAGACTATCAGAACTATTGCTAATTTTAGTTGGTGAATCTAAGAATATGTGTTCTGAAAAAGAATAGTTGTTAAAAGAATGTAATATTTTAAAAGCAGAATGCAAAAAACTAGAAAGGATTATACTATTTTGAAAAATTGGGTTCATGCACTTGATACAACTGTCTTAGAACTTAGATTCAAAAATATAAAGTTAAAGTTAGGGACAGAAAAAGAGATAGTTGGTAGAGGAAAGGTCAAAAATTAGCTTTACAAAAGGGAAGAAAATGTAAGTGGTTTGAATGAGGACTTGAAAAAGGTTAAACATGAACTTGATAGAATATGTAAATGGAACAAATCCTCCGATGTACTTTCATGGCAACAATAACATCATGGCTTTGGGAACTATGCACCCAAATGGGATCCCAAAATAAAGTACCTAGAACTTAACAAAAGGGGTAGCCCGGTGCACTAAGCTCCCGCTATGAGCGAGGTTCAGGGAAGGGCCGGACTATAAGGATCTATTGTATGCAGCCTTACCCAGTATTTCTGCATGATGTAATTTCCACGGCTCGAACCCGTGACCTCTTGGTCACATGGCAACAACTTTACCAGCTACGCCAAGGCTCCACTTCAAAGTACCAAGCACTTCTTGAGAACAAAATATATACTCACTGTGATAATACTAGGCACTATAAAAGTAAATGTAGAGCAAAGTAAAGAGCAAGTCTAAGGAACATAAACTTTTTTCTTAAAAAGAAAAGGCTACCAAGTTGGGCAAAGAAAAATTTGATTTATTTATTTTCCCATAGAAAGGGACCCAAACTAGTTTAGATTCCTAAGACTAACCTCTGATTTCCTTTTGTAGGTCCAAGTGTAAAAGAGCCGCCAAATATGGTATATAGACAGTGATTGCTCAAAACACATGACAAGAAACAAGAAACAAGAAAAGGTTCCTTTCACTGTGTGGACCAATGAGGACAATGAGTAGAGGTGGTAAGAGATATGTTATGGTATCTGTTAATGATTACTCTAGATTTACTTGGACCCTATTTTTAACATCTAAAGATGAAGCATTTGAAAAATTTACTTCATTTGTTAGAAAAACTCAAAAAAAACTAGGTCATTCATCACGTCCAATTCACACTCAAATAACAAGTATGAAGCCATTTGTTGCAAATATAAAATCCAACGCAAGTCGGGGTCAAAATCTGCAGGGAGTTTAGATCGATATTAAGGTAAATACTCAAGAAGGGAACGTGGCATAGCTAAATTAGACTTTGAGACACAGTGAGTGATTGTTATCTAAGTTAACAACTAAGAAATTAAGCTAAATAATAGCAACTAGAGAATGAAATATTTTTGGTATTTTAAACAATTAAGGGAAATGCCTAGGGATGTAACCTTCACCTAGGTGTAAACCTAATAGGTATAGTAAATTAATGCTTGTGTGGTAGAACTGGGTGTGTTATGACTCTTAATTCTCAAGTACCCACTCAATATCTCTCGTTCGTAGAATGGTTATACCCAAATTGGCTTTCTCAAGACCAAATGAGTAGCAATCTAAGCTATTGATATGAGTCCAAGTGTGATTATCCCTATCTCTAGTTCAAACCCTCTAGTCAAAATCTTAACTAGCTCAATTTCGTGTTAGATAAGTATTCCTAGACTAGATTCCTCTTTCTAAAGCAAGAACTAAGTCAAATATGCATGAATCAATATTTGCAACCATTAATTCTAGATATAAAGTAAAACCGAGGTAAATAAAAAACACTCAATCATAAACAAGCATAATATTAACAACCCATAAGTTTTACACACTAAGGTTGTGTCACAACCCAAAGTCCAACTAGTCGTGAAGGCACCTAACCCAACTGCGAGGTAAGCCAATTTAACAATAATCCTATTTCAAATGAGATTTACTGAGTAATAATGATGCAATAACTGAACTTTTATACAACAACCAAGAAGTGGTTGTACAAATTATGAGCTTCTAATATTTAGAGTTTACAAAGCTGATATGAAATAAATACATCATCTGTTCGAAATATTCATAAACTGATTTATAAATCTAAAGATACCAAGAAGAAGAGGCGGCTATAACCGGAACGTAGGTACATCTTCAGTGACAACTCCCACCATACACTTCAACATCAGCTCCAAAATCTGCACGCAAGGTGCAAAAATGTAGTATGAGTACAACCGACCACATGTACTCAATAAGTAACAAATATAACCTTAGACTGAAAGTAGTGATGAGCTTGGACAACGGTCAGAGTCCAACACCAATAGCCGAGAATAACTCATAACAATATAATAAAATCAATGCAAGAAATAACGCAAAGATATGATGCTCAGCTCATTCACAGTTACGAAAAATAGGCATGCTTTTCAGGTATAATTGTAAAATCCAAATCTTTCCCTGAAATCACCAATATATGAGTAAATCAGAAAAATTGTGATTTTACCCCAAAACTTTCAACAACAGATAAGATATTTCAATCTCAGATAGCATGAGGAAAGTACATCTCTATGCCTACATATCAATGCGCATGTGAAGTCCTAAATGTCACAAAATCGTGTAACATGAGAAAATGCATCTCCATGTCGGTATGTCAAGTATGCATGTCAAATGCAATGCATCACAGTGATGAACTCATGTATTTACACTCTCAGAGTACTCAATCCCATTGTCTCGCATCCCACTCATCACGCTCAATCACTCAACACACTAAGTGACTTAGCACTGTATGGTACCTGCGCTCACTGCTAGTATGTCATACTTCGGAGGGGCGGATCCTTCCTAAACGCTAATATAAAGCTAATATGGCCTGCTACGGCGTGCAGCCTGATCGCATAAATAATAATAAAGCTTATAAATCTTGTTGCGTCGTGCAGCCCTAACTATTTAATATATATATATATATATATATATATATATATATATATATATATATATATATATATATATATATATATATATATATATATATATATATATATATATATATATGGACTGCTGCAATGTGCAGCTCGATCCCATCATGAATCAATAAAATCTACTGTGGCGTGCAACCCGATCCCAGCAATATCACTCACAATCCGGCCTCAGGCCCCAACTTAGGCATCAACCTTTCCAGTCTCTCGGGCTCACAAAATCTCTTGCCTATCAGCTCAAACAATGATAATATGTTGTGACAACAAATGATAACAGAGACTTAGATATGATATGAAAATGAATGAATATGACTGAGTATGTAATTGCAATTTAAGCAAATAACTCAACATCAGAAATGACCTCAGTAAGTCCCAATAGAATAAGCATATAGCCTAAACATGGATCAAAACTCAATTACTCTAGCACGTAGATATTTCATAGATAAAAACAAGATTAGGTAACTACACAATACCACAAAATCAACCAAGTCATAATTCACACGGTGCACGCCCACACGCCCGTCACCTAGCATGTGCGTCACCTCAACACCAAACACATAACATGATATTTCGGGTTTCATACCTTCAGAACCAAGTTTAGAAGTGTTACTTACCTCGAACAAGATGAATCCAATATCGAGCAAGCCAAACAACACTCTAGAAACATCATCCCGCGCGACCTCCTAACGGCTCGAAACTAGGCCAAAATCAACTCAAGAACTTCAAATAATACCAAAGGAAAAAATCTCAATCGATTAAGGTCGAATCTTTAGTCAAAATCCCAAAGTCAATTAAAAAGTCAAACCCGGGCTCGCACTTCGGAACCCGACAAAACTCACAAAATTCGACGATCCATTCAGTTATGAGTCTAGCCATACTAGTTTCACTCAAATCCGACTCCGGATCGATGTTCAAAACTCAAAAATTCACTTTAGGAAAATTTAGACAAAAACCCTCAATTTCTCTTTAAAATTCATACTCCAAATGACAAAATCGAAGATAGATTCGTGAAATATAATCAAAAGCCAGTCAAGAATGCTTACCCTAATCCATGTGGTGAAATTATTCTCCGAAGTCACCCTAAAACCGAGCTCCAAATCACAAAATGTGAATAAAATGACCAAGCCCTCGATTTATAGCTTCTGCCCATGTCTTTCCGCATATGCGGAACAGTAGCCGCTTTTGCGGCGTCGCTTTTGTGACCAAAAACACGCTTCTGGGGAAAATCAATAAAAACCTTCCAAGCTCACCTGTAGAATAAGCCGCGCTTCTGTGTACACGCAAGTGCGACAATAAATCACGCTTCTGTGCTACACTTCACTTCTGCACTCCATGCCCTGCATATGAGATGTCGCAGATGCACTAAAAATCCCGTTTCTGTGAAGATAGCCCAACTCTATCCTTTGTCGCAGGTGTGACCAAATTTCCGCTTCCGCGACCATCGCACCTATGCAAAACCAGCCGCAGGTGTTATCACACCAGATCCTGCCACAAACCAGCCTTAACCAATAAGTTCCAAAATGGTCCAAAGTATGTTCGAAACTCTCCTGAGCCCCTCGGACCCCGTAAGAACATACCAACAAGTTCCAAAACATAACATGGACCTATTCTAGGCCTCAAATCACACATAACAACATCAAAACCATGAATCGTCGATCAAGATCAATCTCTTCAGTTCATAAACTTCAAACTTGAACCAAGCGTCTGATTCAAGCTTAACTAACCCGGAATGAACCCAAATTTTGCATACAAGTACCAAATGACATAACAAACCTATTCTAACTCCCCAAACAACAATTCAAACCCGTTATCATCAAAGTCAATCATCGGTCAAACTTATGAACATTCTAAACCTTCAAATTTCCAACTTTCGTCAATTAGTGCCGAAACCTTCTAGAAATATCCAAATGCAAATCCGGGAATACGCTCAAGTCCAAAATCACCAACCGGACCTAACGAAACAATAAAAACTCTGATCCGAGGTCAAATACTAAAAGTCAAACTTGGTCAACTCTTCCAACTTAAAGCTACCTAGTTGAGAATCATTCTTCCAAATCAATTCTGAATCACATGAAAACCAAAATCGATGATTCACACAAGTCATAATACATCATACCAAGCTACTCAAGACTTCAAATAGCTGAACGGAATGCAAATGCTCAAAACGACCTGTCGGGTCGTTGCATTCTTTTCCACTTAAACATACGTTCGTCCTCGAACGTACCTAGAGTCGTTCCAAAGCCATAAAATCGCCGTGTAACCTTACAATGCACATAACCAGGAACGATCCCATGTCACCCCAATTCATGTAAGCCTGACAACAAAACATAACTGAAGATTATTCCTTTAACCTTAGTCTGTAAGCCTTAGAACCCAATTTCCAACATCCAGAATTCCTTACAAGACCCGAATCTCGCATCTACACACTGCATAAGTCTAAACAAGTTGTATCAAGCCATAACCATAACCCAAGATGTAATCATATGGTATACCACACAACTCGCATACTCGTAGCAATAATTCCTGATCATAGTAGCTGCTCAAATAAATCGATACCGGTAGTAAACCTCATATCAAATAAAACCTCATTCAAAAACTTCGTACACTGTCGATGATGAAGAAAACATACAAAAACTCATAATCACTCATCAGATGAACAAGTTATGGAGCTCTCTCGTTCGTCCGACAAGAACAAAAGCCAAATCCTAAGCTGACTTCCGATATTATTCTTCCAAACATGCAGTAATCAAATCCTATAGTATACATTCTAGGTCCAATGACCTTATCTCATCAAACACAACTATTCTATTGACATGCCACACCAATACAACCTAAAGTCACAATCGTGCAATATGTCCACCAATAAGCAACAATTCAAATGTACTCAAACATGGAAAATGACTCAAATGAGAGAACCATCCTGCAAGATCAACAAGTGCCACCACAAACACATTGCTACAAACCCATCATACATAGTAGAACCGAAACACAAGAATCTAACTCAAACGATCATATCTCAACATAACTCTGTTGCAACGCGTAACCCCATTCAAACACTGGTCCTATGAAGTATCTCAACCCACACTGCTCAAAATCAACAATCACACGCAATTCGACATCAAGTACGCGAAGTGCATGACCATAACCATGGAGAAGCGAATAACACAATATACCACATCCCGAAAAGACCATAACTAAGACGCAATCAACCATTCAACATCCCAATAACCATCTCGCTCAAATTTCGCTACTAGTCCCAAATAGAACTACATCATGTGTGCTTATAACCAACAAATCACAACCCCTCATAGAATAGATGAATATAATATAAAACATATTAGAACATGATCAAGCTCACCTTTAATCGAATAAAACACCCTTCGACAATAGTGGTGCTGAGTCAACAGGTCCAACTTGGTGTAGAATATGCATCCTCATTGGGCCTATCAATGGGCCAACAAATCAACTCCAATCACCCCAAAATGGACAAATAGTCCACCAAAATTCCACGACAACCTAACCATAACACGTACCACCATCTAGATAACTTTGGCCACATGTTCACAATCCGCAACCCCGAAACAATCTGCTTCTGAGATATCCCAGTCTCCAAATCCATATAACACATGGATCACATTGCCGATCCCAACTACACCACTCGAATGACTACACATATCACATACACAATCATCCCATGAAAAATACTTCCATAATTCTTCCATGCCACATAGAAAACTATGAACGTCAACAGTCGATTAACCAAGCAAGTACTGCAATACCAATGAAGCATCCGTAAGTCAAACACAATGTGCTTTCTGAAATGCTCACCCTTCTCAGGCAATACCAAGTAGTAATAACATTCATCTAATCATCTGAAACCACCCATGCTGTCTAAGAATTCATGACCTTCCTTTTAAAACTGAACCGTATACTTGCACATGAAATCCCAATCTCACACCACGCACCGCCTCTATTAGGCCATTATATAAAAATACGAGAACCTCATTACCAACTCTGAGTCATAAGCAGAATACATACTCAATTAGCTAGAAACCTTCTGCTTGATCCCATCCAATAGAAAACCACAATACGCAACATGCCCCTCACACCGGTAGGAAATATCCATCTCAAACCGTGGTAGAACCCATCGAGAACGCTATGAAATCCATTTGCACATAACCAAACTTTCAGAACTGAATCCGTCTAACTTAACCAAGCCACACAAGTCGTCAAACCCAAGAGTATTGCCACAAAACACCTGTAGACTCACCACATCATAAGTACCCAAAGAACCAATCATATCCATTACCGTGCCGATCCAACCTACTACCAAGCTGTCCTATTTCTCCGATTTCCTTCCGAGTTACCCTCAAGTTGACACTTCTCCTTGCTAGAATACCACGATCCTTACCCGAATCTCACCATAAGAGATCCTAAAATAAAACCACACCGTCCTAAGGCCCATAAGCCGTTGTATTCCCTCTTAAGTACCCCAAAAGTACCACAACCGAGACACTCACTCTAAAGAGACCTTCTATGAATTTAAAGTTGTTCATTTTACCTTTCTGATACTGAGATGTAGAATCCATAGTGATACAGAAATACCGTGAGTCCTGACACCATCCGATGCTAGTATCAAATCTTGTCCATTTACAAATTCAAAATTTCCTCAAATACCAGATATGAATCTTGAACCCATTAGAACCTTCTCGGAAGTCATCCACTCTACTCAAATCTCAATTGCACTACCCAAACGGTCTGAACGACCTGTGCCTCATTAGCACAATAACACCAAAAGAAGTAATCCACACCTCTAAGCAACTGAGTGAATCCTTTTTCTTGGTACATTGCATCCCTCAAGAACAACAACCTTAGTCCATTTCCATGACTCTTATATCCATAAGGTAAAAGACATCATGCATCCAGAAATTTCCTTGCTTAAGTCATCCTCAAAACCAACGTCAGCAAGTCATAACCGACCCACAAGTATGCTTCAGACCGAAACAAATACAACACGTGACCATGCAATCAAATCGCCAATGGTAGACTCCCCCACTTGGATCAAAGCCATAGAATAAAATGTCTTGTCACTCACAATACCCATATTCTATTACTGCCATAATCCCGTAGTGAGATTCAAATAAATTCTTCCCAAGATCATGTAACACAAACCATATAATAACTCAAATCATCTTCTAAGCTCGCATTCATCCTCGTGAAAGTCAGTTCAACTTTCTCAACCAATCCAAAATCAAATCGCAACACCCATAACCCATTGGTCGAAAAGAAAACCTCCACACAACATCATAAGGATCATATATCCGTGGATTACCCCGCAGGTGATAACCTCATGCTTAGCCTCAAATTGACATATCTCTATACCCTTTCATAGCCACAACTATTATGCAATCACTTAATCTTCCAGAGTCTGAACTCATCAATAAGACATCAGAATCTCATTCGTTCCACAAATGAAATAACATGAAAAGATCCCTCAAAACCCTTATAACTCCAAGTTGTATAACACATCCACAGATAATCGAGCACCTAATAGTCCTTTTCACATCTCAAGCAAACTTTTCTCATCACATTCAAACCATCTGAACACATCCCGCAGTCACATCCTACTCATCATATAACCATCCAACCACTCACCAAGCCAAAAATCCTACTTATAGGGACACCACAGGACATAGAAGTCAAAAATCACATAATCACACAACTAAAATCACCGTGCCCAAGATGCGGTCAAAACCCGACCTCAAGTCCTCCCGATTGGCCCATCACCAAAACACTAAAAACACATCTCGCACTTCATCCATGGGACCACAAGTTGTCGATGCACGACTGATACCGAGCGCTCACATACACATATGAGTGAGGGGAAGACTTTCAAAGAGATACACTTCAAGCTGAATCAATGTCGCACGATAAAGAAAGAAAAATATGAAGTTTATCCTAAATGCCCTGTAGCCTCTCGAAGATAGGTATGGACGTCATCATACCGATCCACAAGACTCTACTAGACATTTTCTCATGACTCGTAGAACCTATGAACCTAGAGCTTTGATACCAACTTGTCACGACCCAAAATCAAACTAATCGTGTTAACACCTAACTCAACCCGCTAAGTAAGCCAATTTAACAATAATCCTATTTCAAATGAGATTTATTGAGAAAATAATGATGAAATAACTGAAATTTTATACAACAACCCAAGGACTGGTAGTACAAATCATGAGCTTTTAAGATTTAGAGTTTACAAAGTTGGTATGAAATAAATACATCATCTGTTCAAAATATACATAAACATATTTATAAATCTAAAGCTACCAAGAAGAAGAGGCAACTATAACCGGAACATAGGTACATATTCAACGCCATCTCCCACCATACACATCAACATTAACTCCAAAATCTGCACGCAAGGTGTAGAAGTGTAGTCTGAGTACAACCGACCCCATGTACTCAATAAGTAACGAACATAACCTTAGGTTGAAAGTAGTGACGAGATTGGACAATGGTCAGATTCTAACACCAATAGCCGAGAATAACTCATAACAATATAATAAAATCCTTACAAGAAATAACGCAAAGATATGATTCTCAGCTCGTTCACAGTTACGAAAAATAGGCATGTTTTTCTGCTATAACTGTAAAACCCAAATCTTTCCCCGAAATCACCAAAATATGAGTAAATAAAAAAACTGAGATTCTTCCCAAAAACTTTTGACAACAGATAAGATATTTCAATCTCAGATAGCATGAGCAAAGTACATCTTTATGCCTACATGTCAATGTGCATGTGAAGTTTTGAATGTCATAAAATCGTGTAGCATGAGGAAATGCACCTCCATGTTGGTATGTCAAGTATGCATGTCAAATGCAATGCATCACAATGATGAAGTCATGTGCTCACACTCTTAGAGTACTCAATCTCACTGCCTTGAATCTCACTTATCACGCTCAATCACTCAGCACACTCAGTCACTCAGCACTGTACGGTACCTGGGCTCACTGCTGGTACGTCAGACTCCAGAGGCGCGAATCCTGTCTAAGCACTAATATAAAGCTAATATGGCCTTCTACAGCATGCAGACCGATCCCATCAATAATAATAAAACTTATAAGGCCTGATGCGGTGTGCAGACCGATCCATATAATAATAACATATATAAATCCAATATGGCCTGATGCGGCGTGCATCCTGATCCCATGTAAATCAATAAAACATGTTGCAATGTGAAACCCGATCCCACCAATATCACTCACAATCAGTCCCTCGGGGACCAACTCAGGCATTAATCTCTACAATCTCTCGGGATCACAAAATCTCATGCCAATCAACCCAAACAATGATAACATGCTGTGACAACAAATGATATCAGAGACTGAGATACCATATGCAAATGAATGAATATTACTGAGTATGTAATTGCAATTTAAGCAAATAACTCAACAACAGAAATGACCTCAGTGGATCCTAACAGAATAAGCATATAGACTAAACATGATTTCTAACATGGATCACAACTCAATTACTCTAGTACATAGAAATTTCATGGATAAAAACAAGATTAGGTAACTACACAGTACCACATAATCAAATGAGTCATAATTCACACGGTGCATGCCCACACGCCCGTCACCTAGCATGTGCGTCACCTCAACACCAAATACATAACACGTATATTCAGGGGTTCATACCCTCAGAACCAATTTTAGAAGTGTTACTTACCTTGAACAAGCCGAATCTAATATCGAGCAAGCCGAATAATACTCTAGAAACGACATATCGCACGTATCGACCTCTGAACGGATCAAAACTAGCCCAAAAGCAACTCAACAACAACAAATAATGCCAAAGGAATCAAACCCAGTTGATAAAGGTTGAATATTTAATCGCAAGCCCGAAGTCAACCAAAAAGTCAAACTCGAACCCTTACCTCAGAACCCGACAAAACTCACAAAATCCGACGACCCATTCAATTACGAGTCCAACCATACTAGTTTCACTCAAATCAAACTCCGAATCGATGTTCAGAACTCAAAAATTCACTTTAGGGAAATTTAAACAAAAACCCTGAATTTCTCTTCAAAATTCATACTCCAAATGACAAAATCGAAGATAGATTCGTGAAATATAATCAAAAGCGAGTCAATTATTATTACCACAATCTACGTGGTGAAATTCCTCTCCAAATTCATCCCAAAACCGAGCTCCAATTCTTAAAATGTGAATAAAATGACCAAGCCCTCGATTTATAGCTTCTGCCAGGCCTTTCCACATATGCAGAACAGTAGCCGCTTCTGCGGCGTCGCTTTTGCATCCAAAAATACGCTTTTGTGGGGAATCATTGAAAACCCGCCCATCGCACTTGCGGAATAAGCCCCGCTTCTGCGCACGCATGTGCGACGAAAGATCACGCTTCTGCGCTACACTTCACTTTTGTGCTTCATGCCTCGCATCTGAGATGTTGCAGATGCACTAAAACTCCCGCTTCTGCGGAGGTAACCCAACTCCAGCCTTCGTTATAGGTGCTACCAAATTTCCGCTTCCACAACCATTGCACCCTCGCAAAACCAGCCGCATGTGCTATCACACCATATCCTTCCACAAACTAGCCTTAACCAATAAGTTCCAAAATGATCCGGATCATTTCTGAAACTCTCCCGAGCGCCTCGGGACCCCGTTCGACTATACCAAAAAGTCCCAAAACATAACACAGACCTATTCGAGGCCTCAACTCACACATAACAATGTCAAAACCACGAATCATTGATCAAGATTAATCTCTTAAGTTCATAAACTTCAAACTTCGAACAAAACATTCAAGCCAAACCAATCCGGAATGAATCCAAATTTTGCAGACAAGTTGAAAATGACATAAAGAACCTATTCCAACTCCCAAAACAACAATTCAAACCTGATATCATCAAAGTCAACTCTCGGTTAAACTTATGAACATTCCAAACCTTCAAATTTTTAACTTTTGCCAATTAGTGCCGAAACCTTCTAGAAATATCCAAACGCAAATATGGGAATACGCCCAAGTCCAAAATCACCATCCAAACCTAACATAGCCATCAAAACTCCGATCTGGGGTTAAATACTAAAAAGTCAAACTTAGTCAACTCTTCTAACTTAAAGCTTCTTAGTTGAGAATCATTCTTTTAAATCAATTCCGAATCACCTGAAAACCAAAATCGATGATTCACACAAGTCATAATACTTCATAAAAAGCTACTCAAGACTTCAATAGATGAATGGAATAGAAATTCTCAAAACGACCGGTCAGGTCATTACAGGTTAGGTCACAACCCTAGATAAATCTAGCTACTCATGCTTGAAGGCATAGAAAATAAAAATAGAAGAATTAATTGAAGACATAAAACTAAAATTATAAGATAAAAGTAGGTTCTACAACCTCACAATTTGGTGTACAAACCGCATTTTATTCTACTCTTGCAATGGGAGGAGTTCTGCAGCCGCATAATAATCTTTATGGCTGCACCTCAGCATCTGCGACCACATATTTTGGTTGGGGACTGCATATTCAAGAGGCTTCACACTTGTTCTTCTATAACTTCTCTGAACTTTTCAGCTTGTCAAGGGTACATCTGTGGCCACACTTACATTTCTGCGGACCGCATCTCTATTTGCGGTCGCAGAATAAGTTATGCGGACCGCACTTCCCTTTGCATTACTCCTCTTTGCCTTGTTGAGCCAGAACACTCCTTTTTGAGTTACATTTCTCCATTGAGATCGAATCCTCCAACGTGCCTACATTTCACACAATTTTATTAGATTCGGAAAAAAAATTTCTACTTTTGGACTAAAAATTAAAGCAAGAAGGTACTAATAAGTGGTTAAAATCCATAGTTGTCAAATCCCCCAAACATGAGTCTTTGCTTGTCCTCAAGCAAATAGATTAGTTTCCACTTCTTCTAGGTGAAATATCATTCCAAAGAGTCAATTATATGTCATTAATCAGTTGGGACCAACAATCACTCACAATACTCATGAATTTTCAACAAGGTTACCAAACATATATGACTTGAATATAACTCTAATGTGACATTTGAGCTTCAAGAATTGACTTCACTCATCAGGAACTCTTGTTCTTTCATGTAAATCATGGTACTCTAAATTCTTCCTCCTTTACCTTCCATTTTCCATGCTCACTTCAAGATTTAATACTCAATATCTAGAGCAATAAAGGATTCACTCTTCTCTCACAAAGAAATGTCACAAATAAGGCTTGAAGTACCATAAGCTTTCCCCTCATGTTGATCTCCACTAATGTAAGCTCACTCAATTCAAAATCAAGTAGGACTTCTTTCTGGTTGTAATGAAGGGTTTTGGATTATGGCAGGATACCTCATGGGATAACTGGATATCCTTCCTTAAGCACTCTACTATTCATTTCTTATCTCACATTGCCAAACCCTTAGAGACATTTTTTTTCTTGGGGGCTAGAGATTTGTTGTTCATTTCATTCTTTTTCTTCCTTTGATGCTCATACTAGATATAATTGTCTCCTCTTCAATTTCATCAATCTCCCTTTTATTTTCTTTTTGTATTTTCTTTTTTATTTTCTTTTTGTTCTTTCTTTTCTTGCTTTCTATTTTAATGGAGATAATTTATTTTCTCTCTTTTCAGTGCCTTGATACCTCTTTTAGATTTCTCAACTTTTTCCCCAAACTTAAGCTTTGAGCCACTTATTACATATGAGTATTAAGGAAGGTTCAGGTGCAAAGAGAGGATTATCAAAACGGGTAAAGTCTTGTAGAATGGTTATCAACAGAGAAAGGCTAAAGGCACAACGGGGTTGACTAGATATAACAATCATAGGGTGGCAATAGAAAGCTCAAACGGTCCAAGTAAAGCCTACAATCATCTTTCAAATCAAGCAAACTTAGAATTTTGCCTTAAAACACATTCAGGGCAAGTTCTAGACTGTTCACTCAAGTACTTGGACTAGCAACAAGAATTCACCTCACCTCTCATGCAACTAGACCGTAAAAGAAGATAGAGTCTAAATCCCACAACGATCACAGTCAATTTAAAGATCACTATGGTCCTTTCAACCACCTAATGATTATTAAAGTCAACTCAAGAACCTCAAAGTCACTAAACTATAGCTATTTTCTTCCAAAATCTTATTTCAAACCATAAGCATGCAGTTAAGTGCGTTGGTGCCAAATGAAGCATGAATAACTCTTTTTAGAGAATGAATTAGTTAGGGATTTTATTCATTACTACTTACTACTATTATTACCTATACATGAAACAGACTCATTCCTTTAAGAAAGTTGTCATGCTGTCCATCCTGGGGAAGAGACAACCAGTTCACACAAAAGACTACCTTTGGAAAGAAAAGTGACATTATAAAAACTAAAGGCTTATTATCAACACTACTAAGAAAAAACATAAAAGATACTAAACCAAACACAATTAAAGATAAACAACTAAAGAAGCTAATGAAAGTAACAACTATTAAAGATAAATAAAAATGTAGAATCATCCAATTATTAGGACCCTAGATAAAACTAGCTACTCATGCTTGAAGACATTGAAAATAAAAATAGAAGAAGTAATTGAAGACATAAAACTACAATTAAAAGATTTAAGTAGTGGGTATTCTCTAATTTTTATTACAACTTTCCCAAAGTAGTAAACTATAACCGCTATAACTGCTAGGAATACAAAAGTTTCCCTAAAAAATTATTTCTCATCTATTTATAGTGTCCAAAAGTTCGTTGACAAAAATAACCTTCGAGAGTTTCTGCGGTGTGGACCGCATTTTCTTCTGCTCTTGAAATAAGAGGAGTTCAACGGTCGCATAATAATCTAATCGGCTGCAATTCAGCTTCTGCGGTCGCACATTTTGGCTGCGGACCGCATTCTCAAAAGTCTTCACACTTGGTATTCTGCAACTTCTCTGAACTTTTCAAGCTTGTTAGTGCGAGCTACTTTAGCGGCCGCACAATTTGGTGTGCGGACCGCACCTCTGCTTACTTCCTCTGAGGCTTCAAGGGTACATCTGTGGTTGCACTTACATTTCTGCGGACTACATCTCCATATGTGGCCGCAGAATAAGTTCTGCAAACCTCACTTTCTTTTGCATTACTCCTCTTTGCCTTGTTGAGCTGGAACACTCCTTTTCGAGTTAGATTTCTCCATTGAGCTTGAATCCTCCAACATGCCTGCATTTCACACAACTTCATTAGATTCTGAAATAAATATCACTAATTTTAGACTAAAAACTAAAGCAAGAAGATACTAATAAGTTGTTAAAATCCATACTTATCGGTCATCAACTTGCATCCATTAGGCCTAATCATGACACTGAATATGAGAATGCTAAGTTTGCTGAATTTTGTGGTGAGCACGGTATTGATCATAACTTTTCTACCCCTAGAACTCCACAGCAAAATGAAGTGATTGAAAAGAAGAATAGAACTCTAGAGGAAATGGCAAAAACCATGTAAATTTCTAGTAATTTGCCTCATAACTTCTAACAGAAGCTGTAGTATTGCATGCTATATCAAAAATAGGTACATAATTAGACCTCTTATTGAGAGAACTTCCTATGAGTTACTTAAAGAGAGAAAGCCCAATATATCCCACCTTAGGGAATTTGTATGTAAGTTCTTTGTTCACATTAATGGAAAAAACTCCCTAGGAATGTTTGATCCAAAAAGTGATGAGTGAGTATTTTGGGATGCTCTTCGTATAGTTTAGCCTATAAAGTATATAACAAAAGAACTATGCATATAAGAGAGTATGCATGTTGTATTTGATGAATCTAACATTCTTTTTGAGAGGCAGGAACATAAAGATAAAGAGATAGGACTGACCAGAAATTCCAATGGTGAAAACACAGTCCATCCAGAAGCTGAACCACATAAATGAAGAGGTGATGGACTAGGTCCTTCCACTAGGGAAACTTGATAGGGGGAACTAATCAGCAATAAACAGATCCTCAAACCTCGATGGAACCTGTCCCTGAATCTGTGCTTAAGCATCAATGCAAGGAAGGAACAACTAAACAAAATCAGTTGGTTTTGAAACCCTACAAGATTCATATTGGGTGAATGCAATACAAGATTAGCTCAATCAACTTGAAAGAAGTTGTCACGACCCAAATTCCCAACCACTTGCTAGGCAAGCCAATGTTAGAACTTTATTATCCATTTTCCTTTGAATATTTACTTAAACACAATGAAACAATTTGAAATAAACTAAATCTAATAATTTCCAATAATTGTAATCAGGAATAATATTCAATATGATGAAACGAACCACGAACTAAAACTAACTATATAACTACCCAGGTTCTGGTGTCACAATTCACGAACTACTAAAGAGTACACAAATAATGGGCTTAAAGAATTATATATCTGTTTTTGAATGTAATAAAACAATGTCTATAAAATTAAGAGAAGACTCCACGAATCTGCGGACGCCAGCAGATCTATCTCGTGTCTCGGAATGATGATGTCAGCTACTAAAATCTCCTAACTCTGGCCGGTACCTGGATCTGCACAAAAGAGTACAAAGTGTAATATCAGTACAACCGACCCCATGTACTGAGTAAGTGCCGAGCCTAACCTCGACGAAGTAGTGACGAGGCTACGACGGGGCATTAACAATATAACCTGTAAATAATATAAAATAAAACAAGAAGGAAATAATAATAATAAACTAAATAACCAGTAACTTGCAACAGTAAGTAAAAATAACTCGGATAACTCTTTTCAGATATCAACTATAATCAACTCCTCAAAATTAACAAGTTTCAATTTAAATCACAGTAAAAATCAGAGTATGAAATCATTTTTAATAAAACCGGAATTTTCCAAATCCTTATTTTTGAAAATCAATAAAACATAAATATTCTCCCTTATCGCTCCTTGTTGTGGCGCGCAACCCGCTCCCACCTCTCCACCTTTATTTCTCCTCCCTATATATATATATATATATATATATATATATATCACCCTTATTTCTCATGTTGCGGTGTGCAACCCGATCCCACCTGTCCACCCTTATCACTCCTTGTTGCAGCGTGCAACCCGCCCCCACCAGACATATCATATCAGTTTATTTATGAAAACATTCACAATTCAGGCCAAGCCTTTCACAACATTTTTTATCAACAATTGTAAACAGAAGCTGTAAAACTCATAAACTTCATCAATTATCATTTCACAATGAAACCAACCGGAAATTTTATACATATCGTAACACTGACATCTAGCTAAATCCTTATGTAACATAACAAAACCAAGAGAACATCCAACACTTCCAAAATACTTGAAACAATACTTAACAATAAGTTAACGAATCCAAATAGGCATATAAACATCAATGACGAGGAAACAATGAAGCCCGGAAGCAAATAATTGGAAACGGGGAAAGGGATCATGTTAAGCAGATAATTTAGGGGTGCATAGATACTCGTCACCTCACCTATACACCACACACATACAATTTCACATAGAAATTAAGTTGGGGATTCCTATTCCCTCAAGTCAAGGTTAAACCAAGTACTTACCTCAAATTCGCAGGCCACTCAGTGCTCAATTACAACTTTTCCTTTAAAATTTTGCTCTAACCCGCTCGAATATAATCATAATTAGCTCAATATCATTAACTTATGCTAAAGGAACTAACTTTACTGAAAAATTATAGTTTTCCTAAGTTTTCAATAAAAAAAAGTTAAAAACCGACCCCGGGCCCGCTTGGTCCAAACTCGGGGTTCAGACCAAATTTCGTTTACCCATTTACCCCCGAGCCCGAATATGCAATTAGTCTCGAAATCTGACCCCAATTCGAGGTCGAAATTCGACTTTTACAAATTTCCCTAATTTTAGCCAAACCCTAAATTTCTACATTGAAAAGTGATGAAAAGCATTGGGTAATTGAAAGAGAAGAGTTTAGAATTATTTACCAACACTTTGGGGATGAATTTGTGTGAAGAAAATCACCTCTAGGTCTTTGTAGTTCGAAAAATATGAAGAAAGAGGTTCTGCCCGTTTTTAAAACATGTTTTATATGCTGGGCAGGCCTTCATCACGTTCGCGCTGGGCCTGCCGCGTTCGCATAGGATCAGGCCCAATGGCCTTCGCGTTCGCGGGGTATTGACCGCGTTTGCATAGAAGTAAATGGGTCCCCTCCCCAGACCCACTTAACCCTGTGCGTTCGCGATGGCCTAGTCGCGTTCGCGAATGGTCTCCCTCAATGCTTCACGTTCGCGTCCAGGGCCACGTGTTTGCATAGCACAAAATGACCCCACTGCAAATTCTACTCTACGCGTTCGCAAGTGGAGTAACACGAACGCGAAGAACAAATTGACTGTGCATCAGAACAACAAAAACAACAGAAAATTCTAAGTTTAAAAAATCCCGTAGCCTACCTGAAACTCACCCGAGCCATGGGGCTCCAAACCAAACATGCACGCAAGTATAAAAACATTGTATGGACTTGATCGTGCGATCAAATAGTGAAAATAACATCTAAAACTATGAATTTAACCTCAAAATTCAAGATTTTTCTCAAGAATGATTCAATTTCACTATTTCTCGACCGGACGTCTGAATCACATCAAATCAACTCCGATTCTTACCAAATTTCATAGATAGGACTTAAATATCATAACAAACCTGTACCAGACTCCGGAACCAAAATACGAGCCCGATACCAACGGCTTCAAACATTAATTCATTACTTTATTTTATTAATAATCCAGTAAAATAATTTCTTTCAAAAATTAATTTCTAAGGTTAGGGACCTCGGAATCCAATTTCGGGCATACGCCCAAGTCCCATATTTTATTGCGGACCTCCCAGGATCATCGAAACACGGATCCGGGTCTGTTCACTCAAAATGTTATGTTGAACAAAGTCAACTAAAACCAAATTTTAAATTCTAAAAATTATTATTTCTCATATTTTCACATAAAAGCTTTCCGATTTCACACCAAGGAATGTGCACGCAAATTGAGGTAAATAAAATTAATATTTTTAAGGCTAATGAGACTAGAACATAGTCTTAATTTATAAGATGACCCTTTGGGTCATCACAGAAGTCCAATTTGGCATCTGGTACCAAGACCCGAATACAGAACACTAATTGGTACAAAATTGGGCCTTCAGAAACAAACTTGATGAAGAAGGAACAACTACAAGGAACAAGGCAAGACTTGTGGTTCAAGGAAGTAATTAAACTCCTTATAGACTTTAATGCTTATATGAAATTCATTCTCCGTTAGATGGATGTCAAGAGTGTATTATTCAATGGCTATTTAAAGGAAGAAAATTTTGTCAAGCAACTTCCTGGCTTGGAAAGAAAGGAATGTCCTGAGCATGTGTACAAGCTTGATAAGACACTCTATGGGCTTAAGCAGGTTCCAAGAGCATGGTATGAAAGATTGTCAAAATTCTTGCTAGCATGGACACAAGAAAGTCTTGTAGATCAAAAAAATTTTGAATGGAACTACGATCCATCAACATAAGTATGTAAGAGAGTTGTTTAAATGGTTTAACATGGATCACTCCAAAGAAATTGACATCCTTATTGCCACAACAACATAAGTAGATCTGGATGAACCTGGTTCATCGGTGGATTAGAAAATGTATAGGGGAATGACTTGCCTCTTTGTCATATCTCATTGATAGTAGAACTGACATTGTTTTCAATTTAGGACTTTGTGCCAGGTTTAAGACAAATCCAAATGTGTCTCACTTGAAGGCGGTCGAAAGGATCTTGAGATACTTAAAAGACACAAATGATCTTTGCCTATGGTATCCAAAAGGTAGTAATTTTGATCTAATAGGATATGCTAATGTTGATTATGCAGGTTTTCTTTTGGATAGAAAAAATACTTAAAGTATGACACATTTTCTTAGCAGGGCCGCCAAAAAGCAAAATTTTGTGGTCTTGTTTACTATAAAGCTGAGTATGTGACTTCTGCCTCATGATGTGCTTAATTTCTGTAATTGACTTTGAAATTGATGTAGGTTTTATTCTTATCTTTTGTGACAATACAAGTGCAATCAGCATGACCAAGAACCGGTTCATCACAAAAATTATTAAGCACATAGATGTTAGGCATCATTTTCTAAGGGATAATTTTGAGAAGGGTTTGATAACTGTGAAATTTTGTGCTACTGATAAGAAAATTGCTGATTCTTCAAAAAATCATCAAGTAAGAATCACTTTGAAAGGAACATGTTAGAATTAGGCTTGATTAAGATCACCTAAAAGAAACCGTTTCTACCTCAATGACTGGTTAGATGATTTGTGAATTTTGTAAATAATTAGATTAGATAAGCTCACTCTCATACATTTATTAGTATACTCTTGTACCATATTTTAAAATTTCTCACTGATGTCTAATGATATTACCCTTATTTTCTCAAAAAATTCAGTCTTACACAAGAGAACTTTCAGTGAAAAACCTGGTTTATCTATCTTATAACATATGTATTCTACACTTCGCATAAGTTAAAATAATTTCTAAAGGATCACGATCTAGAAACATATTCCACCTCACCTCAAACTCTTTTAAACTAGGCAGTTATAAATGAACTAGTTCCCACCAACCAAACCCCTACGTGCCATGAATTTCTAGGATTTTGGAAGAGTCTAAAATCTTTTCAAATTGCCACTCCTAATAAGAGAAGACCTCTAAGTTCAAAAAGTTGTCGTTGGACACTCAAACTCTTCCCTCTTTAAATTGGTATGACATTACCCTCTTTTTCTCCAAAATTCGAAAGATCAAAATTCCAAAATCCTAAAACATCAATTACCACTCCAGAAGCTACTACGTTGTCCAAATGGCCAACACCTCTAAAAATCCAAAAAATTTGACAAACCCCCCTTCTCCAATAAAAGATCCATTAACTCTATCATCACCCACACCTTTAGCCTCTCAAACTCTGAAAAAACATCGCTTCAAAATAGTAGCGCGTAAAACAGTGCTGAGCAAAGAACAAGCATAGAAATTGAATGAACAATTGAAAGCGAGTCAAGTAGAGAAACCCTAGAATTCTGAGGAATCTTCCAGTCTATGACTGAGGGGGAAGAACTAGTTTCATTTGAAGTTGAGAAGGTAGCTTCCGAGGTTCCCTCTTCTGTTATTAAGTCTGTAATAGAAGAAAATAGGGAAATAAGATTTGCTTTGGTTGGATATATGGTTGGCACTGAAATAGGGGTTGTTGGTGGCGAGGATATTGGTGGTAAAAATGAAAAAGGAAAAGAAAAAGAGAATGAGGATATTGAGGTTGATGCGATGGGAAGGGGGAAGAACAAGTGGTTGGATTTGATCCACTCACTAATTATAGATTACATGAGGAGACAAGTACAATGGTGGTCTGGAGTAAAGAGATTGGTGATAATGAGAAGATATGGATAAAAGTATGGGGATAGAATCACAGAAGATATGTGATGGTTCTAGTGATAGAAGTGCAGAAGAGGGGCTCGTTAGGATAAGGAAAGGGTTTCATGAACCAATGCCTTTTCTTGCTAAAAAAAGACAAGATTCCCTTCATGATCTGCTGTAAAAGGTGTCAGATAGTTACAATCCAAAGAAGAAGAGTAAAGTTGGAAAGACCGTAAGAAAAGGCACGGGTGGCACTAAGAGAAAGACTGCTCCTTCTATCCATGTAGCAATTCCTCCCACAAGAGGAAGAACTACAAGGAACCAGAAGAAGCAAAGTGGGGCCAATATAAATAAGGCCTTAGCTGAAAGTGACAAGAAAGCCACTTTGAAAGGAAAGAAAAGGTTGGTAAGCCAAGTGGAGTGGTCCAGATTGAGGAGATAAACTTGGTTTTTGAAGATGAAAATGAGGATGTGGAAGTATCACACCTAGTGCAAAAAAGAGAAAGACTTCTCAAAAGAATTCTCAAGAAACGAGGCGGAGGCAGAGGGCTCAGTTATGTCTAAAAGAACTAAGTCTGCTAAAAAGAGCAAGAAGGCTTAAATTGTTGAAGAAAATAGTGAATGATGTTGAGATTGAGAGGCTGCAAAAAAAAGCTTGTAGAAGTCGAAGCTGAGAGAGATTCTCTCAAATCTGAGCTGGCAAAAGAAAAGGAGAAGAATGATTGCATTCTCCAGGATATGCTGAAACTGCTTCAGACCAAAATCAAAGAACCAGGTCCTTCCCAATATTAAACCCTTCCTAGCCCAGTAGTAATCATTCCTTTCTAAGACTCAAGTGAGATTTTTCTTCTGTTTTTTCTCAAATTGTTTGATGTTGGTATTTCGTAGATGGCTAATATCTTTATATGAAAGATAGAGAAGTTTGAATCCATGATTACATTTGAGTAGCCCAAGTGGCCATAAATAGTATTTGTTAAAATTTGGTTACTTAACTTAATTATTCAATTTTTTGATGATTGCCAAATGGGGAAAGCAGGTTGTGTCTTTGCATAGGATTGTGATGTTATAACCTAATGAACTCGGTCCTTGATGATTTGTGACTTTAAACAAAAAGTATTATGATATTGTGTTTGATGTTGAGCTAAATTGAAACAGGTTGTATACTTGTGAAAAGCAGAGAGTTTGTCATCATCAAAAAGGAGAAAATTATTTACCTAAGCGGTATAGGTTTTGATGATTTGATTAAAGAACACATGCATGAACCAGGTTCATGAACGTTGGACATAGGTCACTGTCACAAACAAACTAAAGGCATGCACCTTCAAGGGATAAGTATAAGTGGTTATTCCTGATAATCCATGAACGAAAATATTACATTTTTTGATAAGGAGCAAGACTCCTTACTTGAAGAAAACTCTATCCATTATAAGAGAAAAATTAAATGTTGAAGTTAACTAGAATTCTTCCAGCAAAGAAGAGTAAAACATCAGACTTCTAGTTACTCTTTTTTCTACTAACTCTATAAATATAAGGTTATTCTCTTTTACGGGTGACGCATTGGAAATTACCTAAATACACTTGTCCACTTAAAAAAACTGAAAGATGATAAAATTGTTCCCCTAAAAGGAATTGCTTGGTATTCATCCACAAGGCTATGTACGAGTCACATAGGCAGAAAGCCTTCAACAACAACAAAAATTCTTCTAGTTGAAGTGTATCATTTGTATAACGTTAGAGATATTATTGTAAAAGTCATATCAGCAGCTTGGGCCAAGCAGCTTGATAGAGGCACCCTTCATCTTATGTCCATCCAGTCACATTCCTTACATCAACTTTCTAATTTTCCTCATTCTCATGCTCATATTCCTCAACATTCTCATTCTACTCCTCATATTTCATATACTTGTCCTCAACATACTAATACTAATTTAAACCCCTTAGGCAATTTTACTTGCAATTGTAAACAGATAGACTACAGCCCCTTCTTCTAGTTCAGCAAGCACACTTCCTTATCCATCAGGTACATGGTAAAGTTGTTTAGATTCAGCTTTAACCTATGCATCTCATCCACGCCGTCCACACAAGTGATATCTCCTCCACCAAGAGCTTCATAGATAGGGTACTACATAGCAGAGGACAACATTATGATCAGAAGGTTGTCCAATGGAGATGAGACCAGACTAGTAAACTCAAATTTTCCTAATATGAAACGTCTTCTTCGATCAGATTCACCTAGAACGATGTTCCCTCTGCGGTGATCTAATGTAACAACTTGGAAATAACTTGATAACGAAATATAAGACACTCCTTCCGTGGCTCAGCATGGCGTTGCCGATTTTGCCTTTAGGGACGATCCATTGGATGTTGAATAACATCTCACTATCGCGAAGCTCAATTCCATAAACCTATATCTCCTTTTCCCCTCAATATTTCTAATAGGAGAATATTAGAAACTCCGTGAGAGACCCAAATGAAATCCTTGTCTGCTATCAATATATTTTATACATGAGCAGGTTGTGCCACTGTGTTGTGGTACTTTGTGGATATGTCGTATCAATAGAACTGTGTTCCTAATTCACCAACAAGAATCATACTCTCAGAGATGACCCGACCAACTGATTGTACCGACCCGACCAGTCATTTTGAGTTCTAGCATGTCATTCAGTAGTTGAGACCTTGATTAGCTTTACATTATGTATTATGACTTGCACGTGTAGTTGGTTTTTGATTTTTGGGAAGTTCGAAGTTGATTTGGAAGAATAATTCTCAATTCAGAAGCTTTAAGTTAGAAGAGTTGACCAAGATTTGACCTTTGAATAAACGACCTCGAAATCGAGATTTGAAGGTTTATATAGGTTTCTAAGGATATTTTGGACTTGGACGCATGTCCGAGTTGAATATCGAATGGTCGGGGAGCGATTTGACGCATATTATTGGAAGTTTGCATTTTGAAGGTTTTTGAATTAACTATGTTGACTTATTGTGGAATTTGGTATTATCGGCCTCCGAGTGGTGTACAGGAACCTTATATAGGTTTATTTTATTGATTGGAACTTGTGCGTGAAGTTTGGTTGTGATCTAGAATGTCTAATTGTGATTCAGATGTTTGAAAGTTAAGAGAAGGTTTTAATCGCCGATTCATGATTTTGATGTTATTCGTGGCATTTCGAGCCTTTAAAAAAGTTTGGATAAGGTATTGGGAGTGGCTTGTATGATTGGACGGGGTCACGGGGGCCTCGAGTGTGTTTCAGGATGGTTTCAAACCATTGCTCTTTATTTTGTGATTGTTGATTTCTAGTGTCAGGGTTGTGCATCACGATCATAGAGAAAGACTCACAATCGCAGAGTGTTGTTAGAGATCTAGTAAGAATTGTTCTCCATGATTGCGACTGGGGGGCACGTGATCGCGATGCTTGATTTGGTTGTTCATAGCATTCGCGTGGTAAGGATCGCGATCGTAAGGGTGCTTCAATGATCCCGAAGAAGAATGCCTGGCAGTGTATAAGATGCAAAATCAAGACTTGGCTCAAATTTGTCTCATTTCTCAACTTGGAGTCGATTTTGGGGTGGTTTTGAAGAGCCGTTTTCATCATCTAGCATGAGGTAAGTGATTCCCACTTGTTGTGAGTTAAATACATGGATTATATATAAATTTTAACATAGTATTTGGTAGAAATTGTGGGATTTTGGAGGAAAACCTAGAATTGGTATTTTTGAGTTTTGACCACGAAATTGGACATGAAATTGTGAATAAATTATATATTTGAGTTTGTGCTTCCATGGATAGTATTTATCTTAGAGAAATTTAAGAATATGAGCACGTGGGCCCGGGGGTGACTTTGTTGAATTTTCGTGTAGAGTTGAGAATTATTTTTAATTGTTAAATTGTGATTCCTTGAATATATTTTGATTGGTTTGCATGTTCTTTGATTAATTTCGGATCGTTTGGCATTGGTTTGAGATTTTAGAAAGGCGTTGGATCCGAATATCGTATTTCGGAGCGAGGTAAGTCTCTTTTGTAACCTTGTGAGAGAGAATTTATCTTGTAGGTTCTATATTTGTTATGCACTACATGTTATGGGAGCTACGCACGTATGAGGTGACGGGTATCCATGCGTATGCTAGAATTCTCATTGTGTCCAGGTATACTTAGACTTATACCATATTCTAATTGTATTGTTTGAGTTAATTTTTGCCGCCTAAATGCTTTAAGTTATATTTTAGCCAAAGACTAGACTTGCATAAAGTATCAAAATTTTCTATGTTAGATACTTGATGCTTTATTAGTCGTGGAAATTATATTTCTTTTTACGAATTTTTCCCGGCTGTGTGTATTCGTTCGAAAGTTTTATTTAATTCATAACTCGCACGTGTATTTGTGAGTGGAGCCAGTGACCCATCAAAGTTTTAGTATTCTTATGGTCGTTCGTCTCGGCGTGATTATGTAATACACTCTTATGGGATTGGGTTGTTTGCTTCGGCAGGATTATGTAACACACTTTTATGAGATCAGTCCATCCGCCTCAGCAGGATTATGTAACACACTATTCTTATGGGATCGGGTCGTTTGCCTTGACAAGATTATGTAACACACTATTCTTATGTCAGGAGCAGGCTTGAATGCAGAAAGAGATTCGTACTGTTTGCGGTTACTTACCCATTTGCTTATCAACAAAGACAACCAGGTTCGCTTACCTCTTTTTGCCCTACCAATGATAGAGGAAGGCTTACCTCAAACCCGAACCCGAAATTGAGTCATTCGCCTCAACAGAGAATACTATTCTTATGGGATCATGTCGTTTGCCTCGGTTGAGTATACTATTCTTATGGGATATGGTCGTTCTCCTCGGCAGAATCGTGCGTAATATTCAATAAGGAGTCAGTGTATCTGTGAGCCTACCTGACTTGAGATTTGATATTTTAGTGGGTATTGACCTAGCATACATTACATCTGTGATAATACTCGGTGTTCAAGGATTTTGTGTTTACCCTTTTGTTGAGGATCGTGTTATGTACATATACTTATTTTTTAATGGTTTACTGTCATGCTTCATGCATGTCTACCTTTATTGCACTTGATTTATTGGATCACTAGTAAGTGTCGATGTCGACTCTTCATCACTACTTCTTCGGGATTAGGCTAGATACTTATTGGGTACGCGTTGATTATGTACTCATATTACACTTCTGCACTAATTATGCAGTACTGAAACAGGTACATTTGGTGGTCATCTTGCCGCATAGGTGCAGCTGCTGAGGACACTTTGTGGTGAGTTGCAATCCATGTTACGATCCGCAGCATATTGAGTCCCCATCTTATTCATTTACTATACCACGTCTATTTTATATTTCTGACAGATGTTGTATTAGTATTGTACTTCCTAGTAGATGCCGATGCACTTGTGACATCGGGTTTTGGGGATTTAAATTCTGTTCTTGGTGATATTCTGTGCAGATATTTAATTTATATTTCGATCACGTTTAAATATTTAATATTACATCAGTACCTTTCTGTGAAAACGAACTATTTCAGCTATTTATTTCATTACTTATTTTCGAGGTGTATTTTAGATTATCTATTACCATGTTGATTTCATGGATGGCTTGTCTAACAGTAGCATTGGGCGCCGTCACGGTCTAGGGTGAGTTTTGGGTCATGCCACTAATATCCCCTAAAATCCAGTTTAAATTACTTATAATATTTGGCACTGAAATTTTAGATATCACCATCCATTACTAATTGACATGACATTTGATTTATTAAAATTAGAAAGCTAAGATGTTTGCTTTTTGAAATGAGTGTGTAGGCAGGTAGCTTAACTTATTTTCTTATTTTGTGAAAGACTTTATTAGGCTACTCGCAATATCTAATTAATGTATATATATAAAAAAAATTGATTAATCACGAACTCTTATTAGAAAAGAGTTCTTTTAGAGAAAGAGCTTTGCTGCTTGGTAACAAACTAGGGTATACACTAGAAAAAATGGATGACGTATTCTTTTTTTAAAAAATTATCTCGGAGATCGTGCAACGATTACTCTCAAGCTATTCGTTTACAATCGTAATATTTTTTGTTTCTCTCTTCGTCTTCGGATTTTTATCTAATGATCTCAAATGTAACCCTGGACGTGATTCCCCTAAGACCTTGTTAGTGAGTAGTCAGTCAACGATTTGTTCCCGATGGCTATAGATTTAGCATAGTAAACTGGCTTACAATTGAAACTTTATACAACTTTAGAGATTTAACAATATTATTTCAATTATTGAAATAATTCTTAATACCACTCTCCACAATGTATAAGACAAAAAGGAGGAGTAAATATTATCATAGGGTAATCACGACAAAGTGAATCACAGTCTCAAAACCTCCTCCCAACAAGGTGTTAGAGAACAAGAGTCTTTAGCAGATTTAGGAATATTATTAATGTCTACCATATAAGAAAGGGCTCAACAAAATTAGTATCTAAAGCCAATTTCTAAAAGATGTCTAATTTAACAGTCGGAAACATATTTCCTTGATAACGAAATATAAAACATTCCTCACATGGGCCAACATAGCGGTGTTGATTCTTTCTTTAAGGGTATGTTGATCAATTGGATGCTGAATAACTGTTTTACTATCTTGATGCTGGACTGAATAAACTAATATCTCCCTTTTTTCTAATATTTCCAATAGGAGAATTTCGAAACTCCATCACAAACATCAATAAAATCCTTATGTGTTATCAATCTTTCGTACATGAGCAAGTTGTGCCACTATCTTATGTTGCTGTGGACATGTCAAAAAAATAAAAATAGAAACTGTGTGTTCCATAATTCACCAAGAACATCCATCCTCTTCGAGGGATATCCCCTAAGATTCATTTTACATTAATTATGATATTTGGCATTAGGTTTATAGATATCACCACCCATCACTAATTAGCGCGACGTGCTTTATTAAATACCAGAATGTTTGCTTTTGAAATGGGGTTGTAGGTAGGCGTAGCTTTCTTTTAGTCGTCATACCCTAAGTTCTTGTCACTGAGTAGTCGGTCAATAATTTATTCCCTTGATGGGAATAGATTGCACAGTAGACCAGTGTATATTCGGAACGCCATACAAATGCTAAGAGTATGTGTAACACCCAGACTTTAGACAGAGTCTCACATTCGCAAAATACAAGAGAGATATCAGGTATATAAGTTAACAAGCCTTAGACCCTAATGACGCGTTTTAAACCCGTGAGGGCCTAGGCCCAGAGCGGACAATATCACTAGCGGGTTGAATTGTTACAGTATGGGTAACCTTGCATATATTCCAGTCGAAGAGAGACCATTTGTATTGGATGTTCAGGCTTTGGCCAATCGGTTTGTGAGGTTGGACGTTTCGGAGCCTAGCCTGATTCTTGCTTGCGTGGTTGCTCAGTCTTCTTTGTATGTGTATACGGTCGAAATCGGAGAGCCCGATTTCGAGGTCTTAATCGTACCCCGAGCTCGAGTTCGGGCAACTCGAAGAAGGGATCATGTCCGGCTGAAAAATGCGCACTTCGGGAAAGCAAATCGGAGGCCCAGCATGCTTTATCTTGAGATAATACCATCTCGAACACACTTAAGAAAGAGCGGGAATTTCTCAGGGGCACAAAGGTCAAGGCGTAAATTTCGGGATAGATCCGTACAAATCCGTACTAGGTGGTTATACAGCTGTACTAATAGGATTTCTTATTGTAAATAGAAATGTACCTTATTTGAAATTTTCCCTCCTATATAAAAGGGACCACAATCATTTGTAAGAAGGATCTGATCACTGCAAAAAGAATATACTACCTTACTTTTCTCGTTTACTGTGCTTTAGAATTGTTTTTCAGCTTTAAAGCTCTTACTTTATTGTTCTTGCTTTATCATCTCTAACCCACCTCGAGGTCATCGAGAACATCGGGCTCGAGGTCCCTTCTGCTTTAGTAACATTGGTTTGGTTCATCAGTCCTACTCATTTAAGCTCTATATTACTTGTTTATTAATTAGTATTGAACTAGATCACTTCTCTTTAAAACCACAAATCAAATTTAATTTTTACTTGTATTTTTTGAGGTAAACGGTTTGGCGCCCACCGTGGGGCTAAAGATAATAGTGATTATTTAAGTGCTAGTTTTTGATAACACAGGTTATTCTTCACACCTTTTCTTGTCAAAGATCTTTGATTTCAGGCTAAAATATGTCGAACTCAGCAAACACACCAGTTCATGGTAATGACGGCCTCGAATTCCACAGGGAAAATGAAAATGCAACAGCTTCAGGAGCAGGTATGCCACCGCTCAACCCTAGGGTAACACCAGTTCCTAACCCAGTCGATGTTGGTTCACACATTGCTATAAACGTCGATTTGGGCACGGACGTCGGAGGAAGCGTGCGTGGAGAAGTTCAACCCAGTGTCCATAGAACACAGGGTCGAGGAGATGGGGAAGTCAGTCTCCAAGTGATTTTCGAAATATTACAAGCGCAACAGATTGCCATCGCTCAGTTGCAAAGCCAGCAAAGGACTCCGAGTGTGGTAGGACCAGAAACTACTCATCTGTTGAACAAGTCCCGGAAAGGTCGAGCAACAATGGATCAGGAACTGATCCCACAATTATGAGAATGTTCGAAGAACTTACAAAGAGGATCGAGTCAGGAGAGAAAATGATCGAGGACAACAATAAAAAAGTGGAAACGTACAACTCGAGGGTCGACCAAATACCAGGAGCACCTCCGGTTTTGAAAGGACCGGACTCTAAGAAGTGCGGCCCCGAAGCCTATTCCGAAGAAGTTTTGCATGCCCGATATTCCCAAATACAATGGGACAACCGATCCCAATGAGCACATCACTACATACACTTGTGGTATAAAAGAAAATGATTTGGAGGACGCGAGATCGAGTCTGTTTTGCTAAAAAAGTTCGGGGAAACTCTGTCCAAAGGGGCCATGATTTGGTACCATAACCTGCCCCCAAACTCTATTGATTCGTTTTCCATGTTGGCGGATTCGTTTGTAAAGGCACATGCCGGTGCCATAAAGTTTGCAACAAGAAAGTCATATGTATTCAAGATTAAACAAAGGGACAATGAGATGCTAAGGGAATTTGTATCTCGATTCCAGTTGGAACAAATGGAGTTACCACCAGTCTCCGATGACTGGGCTATTCAAGCCTTTACCCAGTGTTTGAATGAGCGAAGCTCGATAGCATCGACGCAGTTTAAACCAAACTTGATCGAGTATCCCGTCATGACTTGGGCGGATATGCACAACAGATACCAGTCGAAGATTAGGGTCGAAGATGATCAGTTGGGGGCCCCCTCGGGCTCGGTCTATCCAAGCAGCTTAGCAGTAAAAGATTCGAGAGAAGTAAACAGGGAATTGAGACTGAATAAAGAGAGGTATCAGCCGTACATCGCAGATCAAAGGAACATCTCGAGGCGTAACGTACCTCGAAATGATCCAAGAGCAGATCGAGGTCAGAATTCTAGGGGGATCATGAGTAAGAAAGGGTTCGACAGGCACTCGGGACTGGCAGAGACACCCCGATTATCAGAATATAACTTTAGCGTCGATGTCTCGGGTATCGTCTCATCCATTGGGAAAATCAGAGATACCAGATGGCCTAAACCCATACAAACTGATCCTTCTCATAGGAATCCCAACCTAATGTGCAAGTATCACAACACACATAGGCACAGGACCGAGGATTGCAGGCAACTAAGAGAGGAGGTAGCCCAATTGTTCAATGAGGGGTATCTTCGAGAATTTTTCAACGACAGGGCCAAAAACCATTTCAGAGAAAGAGATTCCAACAGGAAGAATGAACTGGAGGAACCTCAACATGTTATTCACATGATCATCGGACGAGTCGACGTCCCACATGGACCCATATTCAAACACACTAGAGTATCAATCACGAGGGAGAAGTGGACTCGGGACTACATGCCCGAAGACACCCTCACATTCAGTGAGAAGACACCGAAGGCTTATCTCATCCTCACAACGATGCACTAGTAATTTCTATTCTTTTAAATAAAGTTCAAGTTAAACGTGGTCTTGTGGATCCAGGTAGCTCGGCAAATATAATCAGGTCGAGGGTCGTGGAGCAGCTCGGGTTGCTTGACCAAATCATACCAGCATCTCGAGTCTTGAATGGCTTCAACATGGCAAGTGAAACAATGAAGTGGGAAATCATCCTCCCAGTGAACGTGGCCGGAACCATACAAGACACAAAGTTTCATGTTATCGAAGGTGACATGAGGTATAATGCTTTGCTTTGAAGGCCGCGGATCCACAGCATGAGGGCAATACCATCAATCCTCCATCAAATGAAGAAGTTCCCAACAAAAGATGGCGCAAAAACGGTATATGGGGAGCAACATGCAGCTAAGGAGATGTTTGAAGTCCATGACGTGACACCAGTATCGACGCCATCTACACTAGAAAAGTCGAATGACAAGAACAAACAGGTATCCAAATAGCAATTACAGTCTATATCTTCGGTTGAGCCCGAGGAACAGGTGGTCGAGGATGAAGAGGAATATTTCATTACCCCTCGAGCTTTCGTCGCCCTCGAGGAGTCATATGCGACAAAGTCCACGGTCGAGGAACTCGAGCAGGTGATATTAATCGAGTATCTGCCGGAATGAAAGGTATACCTGGGGACGAGATTAACCCCCGAACTCAGATTCTTTATTGATAACATTGATTGCTTTGCTTGGTCCCACTTAGATATGACAGGGATCCCACTGGAGGTAACCACTCATCAACTAAGCGTTGATCCTAGATTTAAACCAGTGAAACAAAAGAAGAGGCCTCAGTCCGAGGTAAAGCACGCATTCATCAAAGACGAGGTAACCAAACTCCTTAAGATAGGGTCCATTAGGGAAGTTAAGTATCCCGAGTGGCTAGCTAATGTAGGAGTGTCCCTAAAAAGGGAAACAAACTTAGAATATGTATAGACTACAAAGATTTGAACAAAGTATGCCCTAAAGACTCTTTCACATTGCCCAACATCGATCGATTGATCGATGCCACGACCGTCCACGAGATCCTTACTTTTCTCGATGCCTACTCCGGGTACAATCAAATTCGAATGAACCCGGAGGACCAGGAAAAAACTTCATTTATCACAAAGTATGGTACATATTGCTATAATGTAATGCCCTTCGGACTAAAAAATGCAGGGGCTACATACCAACGCCTAGTTAATAAAATGTTCGAACATCAGATAGGTAAAACTATGGAAGTTTATATTGATGACATGCTAGTTAAGTCCCTGTGCGCAGAGGACCATTTGACTCATTTGCAGACAACGTTCGACATCTTAAGAAAGTACAACATGAAACTCAACCCCGAGAAATGCGCTTTTGGAGTTAGCTCTGGAAAGTTCTTAGGATTCATGGTGTCGAACAGGGGGATCGAGATCAACCCCGAGAAAATCAAATCCATCGAGGAAATCATCATCGTAAACAATGTGAAAGTTGTAAAACGGTTAACCAAACGGATAGCTGCCCTAGGCCGATTTATCTCAAGATCATCAGATCGGAGTCATCATTTCTTCTCCTTACTCAAGAAAAGGAATGACTTCGCATGGACTCCGGAATGTCAACAAGCCTTAGAAGAATTAAAACGGTATCTCTCGAGCCCACCCTTGCTTCATACTCCGAAGGAGGATGAAAAGCTCTACTTATATTTAGCCATGTCCGAGGTAGCGGTAAGTGGCGTGTTGGTTCGAGAAGAACAAGGTACGCAATTTCCTGTTTATTATGTAAGTCATACCCTAGGAGATGCCGAAAGCAGGTACCCGCATTTAGAAAAGTTAGCTCTCGCATTAGTAAGTGGATCTAGGAAATTAAAACCATATTTTCAATGTCATCATATATGTGTATTGACTACGTACCCACTTCGAAATATCTTGCATAAGCCCGAATTATCGGGACGATTGGCCAAATAGGCCATCAAACTTGGAGGGTATGATATCGAATATCAACCCCGAACGGCTATCAATTCTCAAATTTTGGCAGACTTCGTGGTCGATTTCACGCCTGCCCTTGTACCCGAAGTAGAAAAGGAACTCTTGCTAAAAACGGGTACATCATCGGGGGTATGGACCCTCTTCACAGACGGCTCCTCGAATGTGAAAGGGTCCGGGCTCGGTATAGTTTTAAAACTGCCTACGGGCAGCATCATTAGGCAATCTATCAAAACCTCGAAATTGACTAACAATGAGGCCGAGTATGAGGCCATAATTGCAGGTCTCGAACTAGCTAAGGGCCTGGGAGCAGAGGTAATTGAGGCCAAGTTGACTCTCTTTTGGTAGTAAACCAAGTGAACGGGAGCTTCGAGGTTCGAGAAGACATAATGAAAAGGTACTTAGGTAAACTTCAAGTGACATTGCATCGCTTCAAGGAATGGACACTGGACTATGTACCTCGAGAACAGAATAGCAAGGCCGATGCACTCGCAAATTTGGGGTCATCGGTTGAAGAAGATGACATTGTCCTGGGGACTGTCGTCCAATTGTTGAGGTCGGTGGTCGAAGAAGGCCATACGGAAATAAATTCAACAAGTTTGACATGGGATTGGAGGAATAAGTATGTCGAATACTTGAAGCACGAGAATCTCCCCTCGGACCCAAAAGAGGCAAGAGCCTTACGAGCCAAAGCAGCTCGATTCTCACTCGATGAAAATGGAACATTATATAGAAGAACCTTTGACGGACCACTGGCAGTATGTTTGGGGCCGGGAGACACCGATTATGTACTACGAGAAATCCACGAAGGCACTTGTGGGAATCACTCTGGTGCCGATTCTTTGGTTCGCATGGTGATCAGAGCAGGGTATTATTGGGATAGCATGGAAAAAGACACTTAGAAGTTCGTTCGAAAGTGTGATGAATGCCAAAGGTTCGCACCAATGATCCATCAGCCCGGTGAACAACTCCATTCGGTCCTATCCCCATGGCCATTCATGAAATGGGGGATGGACATCGTCGCCTCCTACCAACGATGCCAGGTAAAGCTAAATTTATTTTGTGTATGACTGACTACTTTTCAAAATGGGTAGAAGCGTAGGCCTTCGAAAAAATAAGAGAAAAGAGGTCATTGACTTCATATGGGACCACATTGTATGCCGGTTTGGGATACTCGCCGAGATAGTATGCGATAATGGGAAGCAGTTCATCGGCAACAAAGTGACAAAATTCCTCGAGGACCATAAGATCAAAAGGATTCTATCGACGCCCTATCACCCGAGTGCAAATGGCCAGGCCGAGTCCACAAAAAAAACCATCGTTCAAAACTTGAAGAAAAGGTTGGATGGTGCAAAGGGAAAATGGAGAGAAGTATTGCCTGAGGTGTTATGGGCATATCGAACGGCATCAAAGTCGAGCACGGGGGAAACCCCGTTTTCTTTGGTATATGGGTCTGAAGTGTTGATTCCGGTCAAGGTCGGGGAACCTAGCATCAGGTTTCAGCATACCACCAAAGATTCGAACCATGAGGCCATGGACACTAGCCTCGAATTACTATATGAAAAACGTGAAGCTGCTCTAGTTCAAATGGCCGCACAAAAGCAAAGGATCGAGAGGTATTACAACAGAAGGGCAAACCTTCGCCATTTCGGAGTCGGGGACTTGATCTTAAGGAAATTCACCCTCAATACTCGAGACCCAGACGAAAGAAAGTTAGGCCCCAATTGGGAAGGACCATACCGAGTCCTCAGAGTCATAGGAAAGGATCCTACAAGCTTAGCACAATGGAAGGCGAACAACTACCAAACAACTGGAACATATCACTACTCAAACGATACTATTGTTGAGGTATGACCTCCTCCTTCTTTTTTTTATATTAAAGATTAACCCCTTGCAGATGTTCGATTGAAGACATCGAAGCACCCCTCAACTCGAAGACCTTGGGTTTTAAAGCATGTGTTTCACTCTTTTTTCCTTAGATCGGGTTTTATCCCAAATGGGTTTTACCGGCAAGGTTTTTAACGAGGCAACATTTATATGCTACCTAAGGGAAATTCAACAAGTATTCAAGGCTTCTTTTTAATTAACCTCAAATACTGGGGGCATCATCCTCGGAGGTTGCATTTTCGAAGAAAACAATTCATTCGCGCCAAATAGGACCTCGATAGGAGAACTTTGTAATGGGCCAAACGGTGAAATGAACCGTGTCCATATAGAAAAATCGGTCCACTGACGGCAAAACATGTTTACGTATATCAATTATTCAAAGAAGCATTCTTGTTATATCACAACACTTTGTGTTTCAAAGAAGTCTACTATTATACGAACTTCACATTTATTCCACAAGAAACGGCTCAAGGGACAGAATGCAAATGCACCCGATTACTCGGGGACTGTCATCGAAGGTCAGCATATCGATTTATCGAGAACTTGAACTCATAAGACCTCAAAGAGGCAAAGTCGAACTCGTAAGACCTCAAAGGGGCATACTCGAACTCATAAGACCTCGAAGAGGCATCCCCTCGATGTAAAGGCCAAGGCCATCGTACTCGAGGACTAAAGGCTACGGCCATACTAAAGACTATGGTCATATAAAAAGGCTACGGCCGAAATAATGCGGCTCAGAGACGTCCGACTTACGACATAAAACTAAAGGCCTTCAAACACTTCAAAAAACCGATTAAATCAGGCTACCCTAGGCAAAAGCAAATGATAAAGGGCTTCGATAGAACCAGCCCTCGAATAAATCAGAGGCTTCGATAATATCAGCCTTCGAAAAAACCTCAAGAGCTATTCGATTATCGGTACACCACGAATTACAAACGAGGTCCCAATCGATCGAACCTTCGAAAAATCCAACGAGTATGAATACAAAAAACACATGCTAAGGCATACCAAAAATTTTCACTAAGTCTTTTAGACGGAAGTAGGGAAAAATTATAGCCACTTTAAAGGCCGAATTGACCCTACCTAAAGAGCCTAAGGGCCAACCAAACCTAGGGGCCAAGAGCATAAAGGTCGAAGCACACCATGCTCGAGACCTTATCTAACTCAGACTCAAAAGTCCATTCACCCCGAACTAACACCAAGCCAACTTAAAGATTAGCTCGAAGACCGAATCTTAAGTGGTAACCTATTATCTATCGTTGATCAAACACAAAACCTAAGGGTATTATATTCTAAGCCCAATAGGCGGACCGATTGTCTACAACACCAAATTTCATTTCACAAGTGAAGACAAAACGGAATTTAACACGAAACGAAAATGAAGAAAAAAAGTTCTGTATATTCAAAAGATGATTCAAAAGTACATTTACAAAAACCCCACATAGGGCCCTTACACAAAAGAAAGAAGACAAAAGAACCTAATCTACTTTCAGGGTCACTTGCTCTAAGGCAGTATCCATTGGAGCTATATCTTCGGTAGCCTCATCTTTGGGGGCTTTCTCCTCCTCCTCGGGAGTTCACTTTTGTATCCCTCACTCTCAGAGCTGCTGGCAAAATACTCGTTGGTGGAGAGAAATGCAGATGCCTCTTCTTCCAAAGCCTTTACCTTCTCGATTTCGGTGGAAAGGTCAAAGCCTTTAGCATGCACCTCCTCGAGAGTGTGCCTTCGAGACTCCAGCTTAGCGTGATTGATGGAACATGTTAACTTGAGCTCGGCCATAGCAGAGATCTCTCGAGCCTGAGCATTAGCAGCAGCAACATCGATTCGATATGAGGACACGAATGCATCAACTTCGGACTTGACCTTAGCTAATTCAGCGGCCGTCTCAGTATGAAGCTCCTTAAACTTATGGCTCTCCTCTTTTGCACTCTGAAGCTTGTGCTTGACCGAGGTCGTTATTCCCGAAGAGTGTCCTTCTCGGAGGCCAGACGGTCCATATTTTGCTTCCACCCGAGGGTTTCAGCCTCTTTGTTCTTAAGCTCCTCCCGAAGTTGCTCCACTAGGTCGGCCTTCTGCCGAAGCTGCAAAATCAAAGCATTACACACGAGAACAAGTAAATAAAAAATAATACACAAAGGCTATATTACCTGTTTGACAAAATCGGCCTGCTCTTGGGAAGCCTTCTCCGAACTTCCTCGAAGACCGTTAAGTTCCCCCTCTCTTTTGGCATAAAGAGCCTTGAGTTCGTCCATCTCTGACATGAGCTTCCTGATCTCATCTTCACAATGGTCAATCTCAGCCCGAGACTTGGAAAAAGCTTGTTCATAGAGCATCACGGCCTTATCACAAAGAAAGAGAGTCAGAAAGGCAAAAATCAAACTCCAAACATAATTGTTAAGGTAGAGTTTACCTGCTTTCGAAGCTTCTCAGCTTCTTCAAAGATGAACAAGGCGTCAAGGTCAGGGCCCTCTTCGATCCCTGCAAGGAATTCTCCGAAGATGTCGTTCTCCCCGTGGGATGTTCCCACATCGGGAGTCTTCATATCTTGGGCGTCCCGTATTTTCTCCGCAAAGAACAACGGGCCTGGCGGAGAATCGTCCACATCAATCACCCCGAATGGTTCAATCGGGGCATTCTCCCACCTTCGAGTAACCTCAGGGTTAGGCTCTCCGATTTCATCGATCAAGTGCCCTTCGGGACAAGACGCCTCCTCAGCTTGAGACTGTACCACATCAGCAGCCTTCAGTTCAGCAACCTTTGAAGCATCAGCGCTTTCTCTTCTCTGAATCACTAACGGGTGTTCATCATCTTCACCTTCAGCATCGTCTCCCTCTTCGTCCTCAGTACGAAGATGCTCGGTAGTTTCCGAATTTAAGGACACTGTATCGAACTTAGGCTTTCAAACCTTGATTTTCTTTGGCTTCAGGGAGTTCGCCGGTGACCCCCTATTCTTTTTCTTGTCTTTGGAAGGTTTTGGGGTTTCTTCCTTACCGTGTAGGGGCGGCCTCATCGAAACAGCGTCTCCGAGGACTACACAAATGCAAAATTAAGTATTTTGCTAAAAAGTATTTCGCTAAGGGATTTAGATATGCAAATAATGAAAGCTCACCGTGGTTTTTGTCCTCCCATCGGCCTTTGGACAAATTGCGCCAAACACGCTCGGCGTATGAGGAAATGGAAGCCAGTTGCGAACCCAGCCTGGGAGGTCCGCAACTGCACCTGGATACCAAGCGACAACTGCATTATTAAAAAGGGTTAGTTCGAAAGAAGATGGGAACATCAAAATAATGAAACACACTCGATAAGTCTGTACTTACGCTTCATATTCCACTCCTCTGGGAACGGTATTTTTTCAGCGGGAATCAGGTCAGAGGTCCTGACTCGAACGAAGCGACTCATCCACCCTCGGTCTTTATCTTCGTTGATGCTGGATAAGAAAGACTTCAAGGATCGACGTTGCAACTTTATTAGGCCACCTCGATAGAGACGAGGGCTGTATAGCCTGATCAGATGGTCGAGGGTAAAAGACATCCCCTCGACCTTGCTCGAGAAATACTTGATCAAGTGAAATATTCGCCAAAAGGAAGGGTAAATTTGTCCTAGCATCACTTGGTACTGTCGAGAGAAGTCGATAATCACTGGATCTAGGATAGGTAGAGAAGGATCTACGGGGCCTAAGGTGAATAGGTAGGTATACACACTTAGGTACCCTGCTTTGTAAGTGGTGATATCATTTTCGGGTGAAGGGATCTCCACGTTCACTGTATCTGCCCAACGACAGTCTGCCTTCACCTGTTTGAGTTCGGTTATCAAGTTGATATACCAAGACATAGGCTCGCATCAACCAGGGATCGAAACAGGTATGCCAATTTTAAAATAGGAAGACGTATCATAAGGCCCGGGGGTACACTCTTCAATACGAGGAGGTACCACCATTTTACTCTTAGATGTGCGAGAAGACAAAGAAGCCTTCTCTTTCTGTGGAACTGTCTTGGAAGTTTTTGTCATTATTACCGTGAATTCGTAAGAAAAAAGAGAAAGATGATGGTAAAATGGGCACGAGAAAGGTATAAACACAGAGAGAATAAGGAAACAACAGGTTTGAGTATGTTGAAGAAAGTAAAGTTCAAAGAAATAAGTTGGAGTATTTATAGAGGCCATTTGTGTGTGTTGGGGAAGCTAAACGGCTGGCCAAAAGGCATTTTAATTGATGATTTTTCGAAAGTTGTGCAGACGTGACCTTTGCACGACCTTTTAGTCACGCCAACCGCTGACCTCATGAGTCTGACATCATGATTGGGGCATCGAAGAGTCAAGAATCAAATCGTTTCTTATCTTTTCATTCTAAGAAATGCAGGGACTATATTTAGACGGTCAAAATCAGAGAGCCCAATTTTGAGGTCTTAATCGTACCCCGAGCTCGAGTTCGAGCAACTCGAAGAAGGGATCAGGTCCGGCTGAAAAATGAGCACTTCAGGGAAGCAAATCGAAGGCCCAGCGTTCTCTATCTCGAGATAATACCATCTCGAACAAACTCAAAAAAGAGCGGGAATTTCTCAGGGGCACAAAGGTCAAGGCATAAATTTTGGGATAGATCCGCACAAATCCGTACTAGGTGGTTATACAGTTGTACCAATGAGATTTTTTACTGTAAATAGAAATGTACCTTATCTGGAATTTCCCCTCCTATATAAAGGAGACCCCAATCATTTGTAAGAAGGATCTGATCACTGCAAAAAGAATATACTACCTTACTTTTCTTGTTTACTGCGCTTCAGAATTGTTCTTCAGCTTTAAAGATCTTACTTTATTGTTCTTGCTTTATCATCTCTAACCCACATCGAGGTGATCGAGAACATCGGGCTCGAGGTCCCTACTGCTCTAGTAACATTGGTTTGGTTCATCAGTCCTACTCATTTAAACTCTATATTACTTGTTTATTAATTAGTATTGAACTAGATCACATATCTTTAAAACCACAAATCAAATTTAATTGTTACTTGTATTTTTTGAGGTAAACAGTATGAGCGCATCAAAGCGCGTCAATATGATGACTTCCATTTGCTTGTCCTTAAGTAAACGGTGCAACATGACAATGCAAAGGAGGTTCCTATTGGAGATGATGGGGTGTTGCGGATGCATGGCCGAATATGTCTACCCAATGTGGATGGGTTGCGTGAATTGATACTTGAGGAGGCCCAAAGTTCATGGTGTTCCATTCATCCGGGTGCCGCTAAGATGTATCAGGATTTGAGGCACCACTATTGGTGGAGAAGAATGAAGAAAGATATAGTAGAGTATGTGGCTCGGTGTTCGAAATGTTAGCAGGTGAAGTACGAGCATCAGAGGTCAGGCGGTTTGTTTCGAAGACTTGAGATTCCCAAGTGGAAGCGGGGGAATATTACCATGAATTTTATTGTCGGTATCTCATGGACTTCAAAGAAATTTAACGCAGTATGGGTTATTGTGAATAGACTGACCAAGTCTGCACACTTTATTCCGGTTGTGACTACCTACTCTTCAGAGCAGCTGACTCAAATATATATTCGTGAGATTGTTCGTCTTCATGGCTTACTGGAGTCCATTATCTCCGATTGAGGCAAGAATCTCACATCGCATTTCTAGAGAGTTGTGCAGCGTGAGTAGGCACACAGGTCGAGCTAAGCACGACATTTCACCTCCAGACGAAAGGGCAGTCCGAGCGCACCATTCAGATGTTGGAGGATATGCTATGTACCTGTGTGTATGGATTTTTGAGGTTCATGGGATCAGTTTCTACCGCTTGCAGAGTTCGCCTATAACAGCATTTACCAATTGAGTGTTCAGATGGCACGTTATGAGGCATTATATAGGAGGCAGTGTCGTTCTTCAGTTGGTTGGTTTGAGTCGGGGGAGCTAGGTTGTTGGGCACTGATTTGGTTCGAGCTGCCTTGGATAAAGTCAATTTGATTTAGGATCGGCTTCGTACAACGCAGTCTAGGAGAAGACTTATGCTGATCGGAGGGCTCGTGATGTAGCATTTATGGTGGGAGAGAGAGGTTTGTTCAGAGTTTCACCTACGAAGGGTGTGATGAGATTTGGGAAGAATGGGGCCTTAAGTATGTTGGTTCTTTTGAGATCCTTGAGAGAGTTGGTGAGCTGGTCTGCAGACTTGCATTGCCACCTTGCTTATTGGCAGTTCACCTGGTGTTCTATGCTTTCATGCTCCGGAAGTATTATGGTGATCCATCACATGTATTAGAATTCATGATTGGGATAATTCACAATATTACTCTTAACAATTAGTAAGACTGAATAAGAGGGAAGATTCACATGGTAATATTTTATTTATATTGATAAGGGTTAATAAAGTTAATGAAATGTTAGGCATGTGTTTGCAATACAGTATCTAGGATATAATTGTAAAAATTTTATTTACTAATACAAATATTTGAGTGGCTGAAAAGAAACAACAACAACAATAACAACAACATACCCAGTATTATCTCACACCGTGGGGTTTGAGGATGATAGTGTGTACGCAGACCTTACCCCTACCTTGTGAGGATAGAGAAGTTGTTTCTGATAGACCCTCGGCTCATGATAGTATAATTACCACATTAATAAAGATATATTCAAATAAGGACAATACTAAAAAGCCATATAAAAGCAGAATAAAATAACAAGACAGTAAGGTGATCAACAATGAAAGAAAATAACGGTTAGTCATAAAAACCTACTACCAACAGAAAGTGAGACTGCGTGCCAATACTACTGTTATGAACACTCTACACTACCTAATCTACTACCCTAATTCTCGACCTCCATACCTTCCTATCAAGGGTCATGTCCTCGGTCAGTTGAAGCTGCACCACGTCTTGCCTAATCACATCTCCCCACCTCTTCTTTGACCTATCTCTACCTCTCAGTAGGCCCTTCAATTTCAACCTCTCACACCTCTTCACCGGGACATCTGTGCTCCTCCTCCTCACATGACCAAACCACCTAAGTCATGATTCCTACATCTTGTCCTTAATAGTGGCCACACCCACCTTATCGCGAATAACCTCATTTCTGATCCTATCTAACCTGATGTGCCCGCACATCCATCTCAACATCCTCATCTCTGCTACCTTCATCTTTTGGACATGAGCAATATTGACTGGCCAACACTCATCCCCATATAACATCGTTGGTCTGACCACCACTTTGTAGAACTTACCCTTAAGTTTTGGTGGCACCTTCTTGTCACACAAAACACCGGAAGCGAGTCTCCATATCCATCCCGCCCCAATACGATGTGCGACATCTTCATCAATCTTCCCATCCCCCTGAATAATAGACCCAAGGTACTTAAAACTTCCTCTCCTAGAGATGACTTGCAAGTCCAGCCTCACCTCCCTTCCTCTTCTAGAGTCTCGCCACTGAACTTACACTTCAAGTATTCTGTCTTGGTCCCGCTTAACTTGAAACCTTTAGATTCCAGGGTCTGCCTCCATACCTCTAATTGCACGTTCACATTGTCTTGCGCCTCATCAATCAATACAATATCATCTGCAAATCGCATGCACCACGGCACCTCCCCTGAAAATCAAATTTCTAAATATTTTAAATGTCAAAAAGTAGGCACTCTTTAATTTATATCTTTGATTTATTTATTTATTTATTTATATTTTAAAATTGTTTCTTTCTTCCTTCAAATTTTAATACTGTCTAAGCTAAAAATTCCATAAAATCCACTATTAAAATTTTTTGGAGCATAAAGCAAAAAATTTACTATTTTTGGAAAATGACAATGTATAGCTGCTCTCAAAATAATATGTATTTTTTGTATATATATACATTTTGTATGTTATATACAAAAATTATACAAATTTTATACACTTTTTTGACTACCAAATGTAAATAGTTTTTGTCGCGGGCTAAAAGTGATAATACCCCTGCTATCTTTCCGACTGAATGAGTAGTCTCTACCACTATTATGCATGCTACTTCTTAGGAAAAATGACACCATATAGCCGCTGTAAAAATAATAGCCAAAAATTATATAAAATTTGTATATTTTTTGTGTATATATATATATATAATTTTTCGATTACCAGATATAAATAATTTATGGCGCAGACTAAAAGCGATAATACCCCTGCTTCTTTTGCTTTGTTTCGCTTCACAAACCTTTCCTCGAATTTTTTTTTACTTGATTCAAATTTCATTGACGATCTCTTCTTCAAGTGTCTGATGATTTGTGTTATTTTTTTACGTTGGTCTTGTAAATATACCGCAGTTGTTCTTTTGGAGTTGCCCTCCTCCCTCAAGCCCCTTGTCGAGAACAATTAGAAATGAGTTGTTTTCCATGAGGAGCAACTTTTGTGCGCACTGTAATTGTGGGACTTTTACATCATATTCATATGTTGGAATATTTTAAATTATACTCATAATAGGTCAAAAATAGGAAAGTTATTTTTTTATATGTAATGGCTTCCTAGCCACTTAGATTTGTAGGGTTTTTAAAAGTCGATACATGAACTTTGGATTTTCTCATTTGAACACTTGAACTCATGATTCCATTAATTAATAAACACATTTGACCGTTGACCATGCTCATGTGGCAGTGACAAATGTGATATGGACAAAATGCGTGCCAGTCACACAAAAAATGCGCGTGAATGCAATAATCTGATTAAAGAGAATACTTTATCAATAGGGGAAAAAATTAAAAAATGAAAAAGAAAAGAAAATTACATCCAGGTGCTGAAATTACATCCACAACTATAACAAAAATGGCGGCGGGGCAATGATAAAGTTAGAACGGAATGTATCAATGAGGGATTTCACTGAGAAATAACCGGCGGTACGTTTTAGATGTCTTGGTGAGGCATCTATTTTTCCGAGCCGCCTGAACTTTGAAAGCACGGTGCTGCAAGTTGACGCCCTCTTATTAGATATCATCACCGGAGTTTCTTTTGGGAGTCGCACTAGAAGTGGTGGAGTTTGATTTTTGTAGCTCTCGCATCCCAGGTACATCATATTACCAAGTAAATTGGGAAATTGGTGCATTTTGTCCCCAAATATGATATTTTCGAAGCTCTCTAGAACCAAAGATTCCTATTGATTTTTTTTGAAATTCCAAAATTAAATTTATTTTTCAAGTCTAACCATGAGCATATTGGTATTGTGAATTTGATTTAGAAATAAGAGAGAGAAAGAACACTTAAGAAAAAGAGAAAGAAAAAGAATAAAAATAAGGAAAGGATGGAGGTTGGTGTGAACGGAGAAGAAGGGGAAGGTGGGTGAACGAAGTAATAGCTTCAGGTCTTTTTCTCTCTTTCTTTTTTCTTTTTTTAATTTGTAACTTTTTTTTTTGCTTATTTAGTATTTAAAAATAGGACCCACAAATAACACATGTCAAGTAATAAATAGTCTAGTATATAACGTGTTGTACATATCAGCGCAATTGATATATACGCACTACTGAATGTATTTATTAATACTCACTCTGTCAAGTTCGAGTATTCAAATGAAAAAATTTAAAATTTATGTACCGACTTTCAAAAGCACTACAGGTCTAAGTGGCCAGAAAGTCGTTCCACCTTTTTCTATATTTTTGTGATAAACGGAGAGTTCTTTTCTACGTGTTAAGAGGCTTGAAAACGGCTGATAAAGTGGATATACCGGATCACATGACCTTTTTTCTTTTACAGCTGACAGAGTTCCACATTAATAAAAATGATAAATTAATCGTTACAGACTAGATACTAAAATGCAATATGCTCATTAAATAGTGACATGAACCATAGTTTTGCAAAATTTAGGTAACATGTGAATTTATTGAAAAAATAATTAAAAACAATTTTAACAATCCCCAGGTAGAAATTCATACTAAATTTTATGCCTCTAAGATCTAGTGAGAAAATAACAGTATCTATACGTATGAGAATAAAGCATCTATCGTTACGTATTGGGAAATAATGGATTAATCTAAAGTAAGATAAAAGTGCAAAAATAGATAAATTTGGAAATAGTCTACTTTTGTGACAGTTAGAGCAGTTGAAAGATAATAGTAAGTAATTTTGTCATAACAATTGGAATACGTAACTTGAAAATATAGAAGGCAAGTTACTTTTTTACAGTAGAGTAAGCTGATACTGCAAAGTTTCATTACACTGCAAATATTAGTTGAATCAATCTTAAAAAGGTTTATTAATTATTAATTTGACAACATCTGGCCAACATAAGTTGCATGAAACGTCAAATAGTTAAATGATTTGGGTCTTTTGCATCCGTACTCATTTTTTGTGCCACGTTTTAACTTATACCCGTTTTGTAAAAAAAATTGCATCCGTACCCGCTTTTACGCATAACTTCAGCATGCGGGGCTGAAATAGCAAAGACAATCACGCAAAACTTCAGCATTATAGTAGACGGGCTTGAAGTAGCTTGCGAACTTCAGTTCTAGTAAATGGGGGACTTCAACTCTTGAAATTTTTGTCTTTGTAAATGGGGAACTTCAGCATGAAGTTCCCCAGTTATAAAGACAAAAACTTCAGCATACGGGCTGAAGTTCCCCCAGTTACGCTGGGGAACTTCAGCTCTAGAACTGAAGTTTTGTCTTTTGTACATGGGGAACTTCAGCATACGGGGCTAAAGTTCCCAAGTTATAAAGACAACAACTTCAGCATACGGGGCTGAAGTTCCCCCAGTTACACTGGGGAACTTCAGCTCTAGAGCTGAAGTTTTGTCTTTGTAAACTGGAGAACTTCAGCCCCGTATGCTGAAGTTGTTGTCTTTATAACTTGGGAACTTTAGTTCTAGAGCTGAAGTTTGTAACTGGGAAACTTATCTTTGTAACTGGGGAACTTCAGCCCCGTATGCTGAAGTTTTGTCTTTATAACTGGCGAACTTCAGCTTAACTGGTGAACTTCAGCTCAACGAGGGAAAGGGGAGCTGAAGTTATTTAAAAAGTGGGTACAAGTTAAAAGTTTTTTAAAAAGCGGGTATAGGTTAAATGGGGGCGACCAAATAGGGTGCCCCGTGCAATTTTTACAATGATTTGATGAACATAATTTTCATTTGAGCAAGTAAGATATCAACATGCATGTAGCTTAAATTTATAGCCATATCACGAAATATGCACTTTCTTTCCTTCTTTCTACTATATAATAAGTGAAAGGTCTTGGGCGACCAAAGGTATTCCGGTAAATATAACTTGTTTTAGGGGTATTATGGTAAAAATATAATCTTATTGACTTCCATTTGAAACACTACGTGTGTTTGGCGTATAGTCTTCCTTTTGTTCCTCTTTGCCATCTGAGAGAACTTTCTTAGATTTTTAAATCCCTCCATCCTTCCTTCAGCTTTTGCATTTCGTCTTTTTGGTGAGTTTATTTGTTCTTCCAATTAGTTTTTTGCTTACTAATTTCACCTTCTTCCATTTGGGTTCTACTGTAGATCTATAGTATGCGAACCAACTTCTTATCTAGAACAAAGATTTCCTAAATTATTGAAGATTAGAGTTGAGAGCTTGAGCTTCAATAGCAGAAATGGAAGATTCTAGAAGTAAGCTCTCAATCTATGGAAGAGAGAAAGGATTTTTCATTTTAGAAAATCAGTCTAATTACATTTCTTTACACCTATATATACAACTCACTAACTGATATATACACAGCTAATTCAACAAAAGAAGAAGAAGAAGAAGGAAGGTTGCTAACTAACTCTAACTGACCTTTCGTAAATTAGTTGTAACTAACTAACTAACTCATGTGCTTCTCACATGCCACTTTCTTTAATACTCCCCTTAAGCTAGATGGTGCGAACAGATTGAGCATCCCTAGCTTGTCCATCAGATATGCATGTTGTGACTTCCCTAGAGCTTTAGTAAACAAATCTCTCTCTTGATCCTTTGACGTTACATATCCAGTCTTTATGATTCCTTGTTGTAGTTTTTCTCTGATGAAATGTAGGTCTATTTCAATATGTTTTGTTTGCTCGTGGAATATAGGATTTGCAGCAATTTGAATTGCTGCTTTGCTGTCGCAATTCAGCTCGACTGACAAATCAATCTCTGCACCCAATTGTCTACAAAGTCCAGTCAAACATAGAATTTCTGAGACACCAACTGCCATGCTCCTGTACTCAGCTTCTGCTGAGCTTCTCGATATTGTGCATTGTTTCTTTGATTTCCATGATGCCAAGGAGTCCCCTAACTTCATCACATACCCTGTTATTGATCTTCTAGATACTGGACAAGATGCCCGGTCTGCATCACAAAAGGCATTTAACTTGGTCGATTGATTTGAGCTCATCAACAATCCTTGTCCTGGAGCACTCTTTATGTATTTGAACACTCTAATTGCTACATCCATGTGTGATCTTTTGGGACAGTGCATAAATTGACTGAGCGCATGAACTTCATAGCATATGTCCGGCCTTGTCATTGTGAGATACAATAGTTTCCCTACCAATCTCTGATAAGGTCCTGCATCTCTTAGTTTCTCATCTCCTTTATAGTTGTTATGCTTGTCATATTTAGCTGTAGTGAATCTTTGACTGCATTCCATTGGTGTGTTTGTTGGACTTGATCCTGTCAGTCCAAGTTCACTAATCAACTCCAATGCGAATTTCCTTTGATTCATCAAAATTCCCTGTTTTGACCTTGCTATTTAAATTCCAAGGAAGAACCTCAATTCTCCCAAGTCTTTGATTTTGAAGTTATGCTGTAGTATGTCCTTTGCTTCTGAGATCATTTGTTGATCATTTCCAGTGATGAGAAGTTCATCCACATACACTAAGATGATTACCAATCCATTGTTCCTTCTCTTTATAACCAATGTGTAATCAAAATGGCTTTCTGTGAAACCTGAGTTGATGAGTAATTCAATCAACTTTAAGTTCCACTGTCGAGAAGCTTGTTTCAAGCCATTCAGGGATTTGTGTAGCCTACATACTTTCTCCCCCTGGCTAGGAAATCCCTGTGGTAAGAACATGTATACCTCTTCAAATAAATCCCCTTGAAGGAATGCATTATAAACATCCATTTGATGCAATGTCCATTTGTGAGCTGCAACTAATGCCAGAACAACCCTTATTGTTACCATTTTCACCACTAGGGAGAAGGTTTCTTGATAATCCAGCCCCTATATTTGATTATAGCCTTTTGCCACTAGCCTTGCTTTGAACCTTTCTATATATCCATTTTCCTTGTACTTTATTTTGAACACCCATTTGCATCCAATAGGTACATTTCCTTGTGGTAAGTCAACTAATGACCAAGTCCCATTTTCTTTGAGGGCACTTAGCTCTTGATCCATTGCTTCTATCCACCTAGGTTCTGTTAGTGCTTCTTCATAACTAAGAGATTCTCTAGTGGAAGTGAATTTAGATAGACAACTCTGATAGTTGACTGAAAGAGCTTAGTGACTTAGGTAATCTTCTAGAGGATATCTGCATGTTGTCTTGTCAGAATATTTTGTGGAGGTACCTTGAACTATATAATCCTGCATCCGGATGGGCTCTTTTACTGTTCTGGTTGATTTTCTCAATTGTTCTCCACCTGTAGGATGTATAATTTCACCAGGATATTCTTGATTATTGACATGTTCATCAGCTGAAGGTGCTTGTTAAGGGGCAAAGCTCTCTCCTTCTGAATGTTGTTGTGAGTTAACTGAAGGTGAATCTGCATGAGGTGAGACCAACTTTTCTGGTGCATCTGCAGTTTGTGTTGGTTCATGAAATGATATCTCCTTGATGGGAAAATCAGTGTGTGATACCACCTCATTTGGATAAATCTGCAACTTCCCTTCCTTTAGCAACTGAAAAGGAAATATGTGCTCTATAAATGTAACATCCCTGCTAACAAAAAACTGGTTAGTCAAATTATTGTAGAGCTTATATCCCTTTTGTGTAGAAGAATATCCCATCAGAATGGTTGATGTGGATCTGGCTTCCAGCTTATCACATCCACCTATCCTGCTGGCAAAACATAAGCAGCTTATGGTCCTCATATGTTGTAGAGATGGTGCTCTTCCATGTAGAATCGCAAAAGAAGATTTGCCTCTTAACACAGACAAAGGAAGTCTGTTGATTATATAAATAGCAACATGAACACACTCCCCCAGAATTTCAGTGGTAAATGGCCTTGAAGTCTTATTGCTCTAGCCACCTCTAGGATGTGTTTATGTTTTCGTTCAACTACCCCATTTTGCTGTGGATTGTACACACATGAACTTTGATGAATTATACTTAGAGATTGAAAAAGGCTTCTGCATTCAGAATTAAAAAACTCAGTCCCATTATCACTTCTCAAAATCTTGACTGTTGTATCAAACTGTGTCTTTATTAGAGTAAGGAATTGTCTCAAGCATACAATCACATCATTTTTGAGTCTAAGCAGATAAATCCAAACCACTTTACTACAATCATCAACAATAGTAAGTAAGAATCTAAAGCCATCATGAGTAGGTATTTTTTAAGGACTCCATACATCAACATGTATCAATTGAAAAGGTTTATCAGTACTAGTTACACTCTTAGGGAATAACAATCTGCCTTGTCTAGCTAAAGGACAGATTGTACATTCCTTTATACTATTACTGGTCTTGAAATTCATGTTGGGAATTTGTTTCACAACTCTATTAGGAGCATGTCCAAGTCTGTCATGCCAAACTCCTAGATCCTCTTCTTTCCCATGACCATCCGCTACCTTCACATCTACAGCATTTGCCTTAATCTTCTTCTGCTGCAGATTATGCAATCCTTCTAGCTCCATACCATTCCCCTTCACCTTCCCAGTGTGAAGGTCCTGCATTATCCAAAAACCAGGATAGAAAGATACAAAGCATCTTAGGTCCTTTGTCAGTTTTGAGACTGATAACAAATTGTACTTGAAGCCTGGTACATACAGTACATTCTTAATGACTTCTTCTTCACCAATTTTGCATTCTCATGTACAAGCTATATCCAAAAACTTACCATTTGGCAAGTACACCTTTGTATCTATACTGTTAATATTACTATTTACTTTGCTTAACAACTTCTTATTATGGACTATATGATTGGTGGCCCCAGAATCCACTATCCAATTTATATCCTTTTCTTTATCTTTATTCTCTACTGTGTCATCATAACAAAACCATTGACAATACCTGCAAACTACTTCATTTGATTACCAGGATTGTCTTTGTTGATCAGCTTCAATATCTGATCATACTGCTCCTGGGTGAATATTATACCTTGTCCTTGCCTTGTAGTTGTTGTAGGTTGATTCACTGCTTGTTATTCCTCCCGTGTTGCTGCATTGGCTGATTACTTCCCTTGTGTCTGTTGTATCTCCTGTAATGTTAAGTTTTCCATAGGTGTTTGTTGATATCTAGTGATCTTCTTCCTCATCTTGAAATCTGAGGGATAACCATGTATTTTATAGCAATTGTCCCTGATGTGCCCTTTATAGTTGCAAAAATCACAATACAAATTGTTCCTTCTAGGTCTATAATTGTTTATTGAGTTCACATTTCCCTTATTGCTAAACAAAACAACTTCATCAGAAAAATCAACAGTCTGTGTGAACTTTCCCAAAGACCTCTAACTTTCTTCGGATATCACCATCGAGTATGCCTTGCTGACACTTGGAATTGGGGTCACCATTAAAATCTGGCTCCTAGGCTAACTATATGATTTATTTAGTCCCATTAGGAACTGCAACAATCTTTGATATTCAAAATGCTCAGCATAGCTTCTATATTCTGGATAATCACAGCCTGGACATGGCATAAGAGCATCATATTTCTCCCAAAGGTCTGTCAACTTGGCAAAATACGCAGACACTGAAGAAACTCCTTGAGACAGTGTGGTTATTTCCTTGTGCAAGTAGAAAATCCTAGATCCATCAACCTTATCATACTTGTCTTTTAGATCTGTCCAGACTTTGTGTGCACTAGACTTGTATACGATTCCACTAAGCAGCTCACTACTTACAGAATTCATGATCCAAGACAACACTATAGCATTATATTTCTCCCATAATTCGTGTAGAGATCTATCAATTTTTTCCTTCGTACATCTTCCGTCCACAAAACCTAATCTGCTTTTATCGATTAAACCAATTTTCATCAATCTACTCCATAGCGCGTAATTCTCAGTGCCTTTGAGTTGATTAGAGATTAGTGAGCTACCAGGCGTATCGCATGGTTGTAGAAACAGGGGATGATGATGATCAATGGTGATTCCTGTATTACTTCCAAAAGGAGTTTCATTAGTCGCCATAGAAGTCGATTTTGAACCTCTACCAGCAATTGAACTCGAAAAATAGAGGAAGTGCAGTTTGATTTGCAGAAGACTATCGAGCCCTAGCTCGATCAAAAAATTCGTTGATCTATGAATGTGTGAGGAATTGCAGCAACTGGAAATTGATATTCTTAGCTATATTCATTTAGATCTCCTGCTCTGATAACATATTAAAGATTAGAGTTGAGCTTGAGCTCCAATGGCAAAAATGGAAGATTCTAGAAGTAAGCTCTCAATCTATGGAAGAGAGAAATTGATTTTCCATTCTAGAAAATCAGTCTAATTACATTCCTTTACACCTATATATACAACTCACTAACTGATCTATACACAACTAATTCAACAGAAGAAGAAGAAGAAGAAGAAGAAGAAGAAGGAGGAGGAGGAGGAGGAGGAGGAGGAGGAAGGCTGCTAACTAACTCTAACTAACCTTCCGTAAATTAGTTATAACAAACTAACTAACTCATGTGATTCTCACGTGCCACTTTCTTTAATATAAATTATTTCATAGAAATAATATCTTTTACATTATAATTTCATCCAAGAATTTGAAATTTTAGTCTAGGGTTTGAAACTGAGGGCCTGAACATTCAATTAAACTTTCATTACAAAGATGGTTCAAACAATTGAAGGTTTCTGGATGCGCATTGAATTTTTCCGACTTCAAGGGAAGAAATGGGAAAGACCTCTAATGGAGAAGCCATTTGATAGTGATTTCTAAGTGACTCATATTTGAGGGGTAAGAGATGAAGTTCTCACTTTTTTTGCTAAACTCATCTCTAATTTTTTCTACTGTTTTGGCTACTTTTTTCTGGTGTAAGGTTCCTAATGTTCTTTGTGTATCTCCTGTATTGGTCGGTGTGGCCTACTTTATTTATTTATCTTATATTAGTGGGTTTTTTTATACATTTATTGGTGCCTTGTCGCATGTTTCATGTAACATTGATAATCTTTATAATTTCTTTTTAACATATCATTTGGTCCAATGATTTAGGTATAACGAAGTAGCATTGAATTCTTCCAGCTGGCCATAGTTGGTCTAGAAGAATTGAAGATTCGGCGTACATAAATCAAGAAAGTGGAGAGTTCATATTTATGCAAGAACTCGAAGGCAGGGAAGTACATTTTGGATGTACTCAACAGCACTACCGAAAAATGCCAAGTATGTACATTGCCAATTTCAACGTAAAAATTACACGGGGCGCCCTATTTGGTCACCCCCATTTAACCTATACCCATTTTAAAAAAACTTTTAACTTGTACCCACTTTTTAACTAACTTCAGCCCCCTTTCTCCTCATTCGTTTTCTTCTTCTTCTTATTTCTTCTGCTGCTGTTGGTGCTGCTATGGAACTTCAGTTCATGGGATGATTTCCATAAATATGTTTATCAGAGCTGAAGCTCGCCAGTTACAAAACAAAAACTTCAGCTCTAGAGCTGAAGTTCGCCAGTTACAAAAACAAAAACTTCAGCAATTACAAACAAAATCTTTGCGTTAAGATGTGCACAAGTTAAACAAAAACTTCAGCAAATAGAGAATAAAATTTCAGCTACTATGCTTAATTTCATCAATTACAAAAAAAAAATTCAGCACATTTGGTTTAGCACACTTGCTACTTCAGGCCCGTCTACTAGAATGCTGAAGTTTTGCGTGATTGTCTTTGCTACTTCATCCCCGTATGCTGAAGTTATGCGAAAAATCGAGTACACTTGCAATTTTTTTTGCAAAGCGGGCACAAGTTAAAACGTGACACAAAAAGCGGGTATAGATGCAAATGCCCCAATTTCAACTCCATTCTATTCTTCTGTCCACTTCTTTTTCTGACTTGAAAACAATACTTGCATAGCGTCGGGGACTTCATTGTGACACAGTTCATAGGGAGCCAAATCCTTTTGCCATTAGATTTAGTTATGCCCGCACTCAAACTGAATCCATTATAAGTTCAATTCTATTTATTTAAGCCGAATTTATCCATTCTTTAGCAATAATGATTGTTATTTTTTTATGTCTCACTGCAAAAATCCAAGAAACAGATGGAATCTTTCTAATCTATATATGATTGGGGCTTTTACACACTATGTAAATTATAACACACTGACTTAGTGTTGTTATACCATTTGTTGAAAATTATTACCTATCAAAAGAGTTGAAGCTTTTTGAGCCAATTCTATGTATTTTAGAGAGATTGATAAAAAGAACAACATAAGTGATATGTTTAGTAATTAAAAGAAGAAAATGTATGAGAAGAAGATGAATCGAGTGCTCTTTTGTGAAGAAGGCGAACACACTACTTTAGTTGAGTCTGGATGTTCTTCTAATAGGAGTTACTGGAAACCTTGTTGTTGATTCAGCTGTTAATGGAAAGCAAACCACGTTCTTGACCTTCCTAATTCCATAAGGGTTTGTCTTGAAAATTATTAGTTGTTCCGAGATTATAAGAACATAGTTTTGTTATTTTTTTTGAAAAATGTGTTGCTAGAATTTTTACTTGCATGTGAGTAATTATGCGTAATTTGAACATGCATTATGTCTTATTGATGAAATTTTTCTTTATCTACTGATTAGTGAATAATTAAATGTCCTACAAAAGTAAGGTATCACACTTATTGTTGGAAGATTGGGTATCTTCATATGCCCTATACTTTTTCTTTAAAAACTTGTTTCTTTGTCAATTTATGTTTTGAAGTGGAATATGCACCCTATATGTTTGATAATATGCATGACTCATTTTATTTGGTAATTTGAATGATATGTTGCGCTTGGCCAGGGTGGAGATGAAGAAAGAAGCAGTGATGGTTTTTTCTCGTGGTTACAAAAAAGGTAAAGTCAAGGCATATGCAGCTCTGCTCTCTTTCTAATTCATTAGCAATTATACCAAACAATCAGAAGTAACCCGATAAGTTTCTCTACCTATTTCCATACATGCCAATAGTGAAGGTAGAAGTCCTTTAAGGCATCTGTTATTATAGTGTCGAAGCAAACTTCCAGAGACTACTAATTATAGAGGTGTAGAAGTTTTGAATAGGTGGAAGGTTATTTTATTAGAACATCTGGGAGTCGATGAGAATATGAATGGGAACTTATTTCATGGTTTGAGGGGAACAAACAGGCGTATATTCAGGAATATGATGCACTTTCAACTCATAATGCATAGATTAATTGCATTAACAAAAATAAAATAGAGTTAACACTTTAGCGGGTTCACTGATCAGTTATTTAACTCATTAGAAACCTTTTATCCTAGAGTAGTAAGAGCATGATTACTTGAGCAGGAGAGAAATATGAAGAGTCTCTTGAGCAAGATATTTTCTACCCAGTTTCATGTTTTTGTTTTCTTCTTATTTTTGCTGTATTTTTTGTTTTTTTATATCTTACAGGAAGGGCTTTATATTTAGCGTCTTAGTCCAATTTGAAAAGTGTGTTATGTTCATTTATTATCTGAAGGAAGGATGATATTCCCAAAGGCTCTTGGCAATCAACTGATCAGGCCTGTAAAATTTAATGTGCATTATTACAAGAAAGAAAAGAGATTATTGAATATTAAGGAATTAGTGAGTTGATAATTGATCACGTCCAACTATGACTTATAAAAGGACTAAGCGGTCGCTGCAAATATAACCCGATCCAAGTCCGGATTCGGATCTCACAAGGAACTAACCTATTCACTACACTTTTAATAATGCTAAAGACAAGCTCAGACAACTTCCGGATGCAAGATTTCTTTATGAATAAACAATGGAATTTATTTAGCTAATGTAAAATGACAATAAAATTAACAATAATCGGGACTAAAATTGAACTCAAGGATAAAAGGATCTAGGGTTATTGACTTCCCCAATTGCTGGATTAATTCTTAACTCTTTCACTATAATCTCGCTATAATACTCTATGAGGATTATGAGTTCCGGGCTACCGTAATTATCTCTCGATCAATTACGATAATTTACTAGAAGTATTCTCTCGAACTACTCTAGCTAACAATTTATGCAACTCAGAATTATCCCACCAAAATTTTTGTTATTTCTAAACCCACTTTTAAATTCAAGTAATTAATCTCTTCAATTATCCAAAAGTGGTGTTGTTCAACAACAATCTAACCAAGTGTTCTTTCTCAAGCAACACAAGGCAACTAGACACGATTAATCAAGGGCCCTTTAAATTAACCACAATACAAAATGTAGTTGAACAATCATAAACAAACACGGCTCGATTATATCAAAATAGAGTTAAAACCTCATCCAACAATTGGTTCCATCAACTCTAGATTATAGTTTTAGCTACTCATACTAATGGAAAATAATTCACTAAGATAGTTCATAATCAACAAATAGAAATAAGAAGAAGAAGATGAAAACTCTTAGGAATTGATCCATCTTCTCTCTCTTGTTCTTGCCTCTTAAAATATTCTAAAACCAGTTATAACTGACTTCCGGGCGAGTTTAGGTTTCATATAGGTTTAGGTTAGTCGTGTAGGAAATTACATGCATGTTTGGCTTCCGTCCACTCGTCCACGGCCGCGGATCCGGCCGCGGATTTTAACGGCTTCACTTCCTTGAGTTCACGGCTAAATCGCGGCCCACTTCGCGGCTGCGCACCTGGATGGGTCGTTAGCTTGCTTTTCTCGCTCCTTTTTGACTGGGCTAACCTTCGATTGGCCTTCCACGCTTCATAATGACTCCAAAACACTCTTTAGCTCCCTCCTAACTCGGAGTGGCTCCTGCAAAATATCAATTTCTTAATTAGAGCATTTTGTTATCTTTTACATTCAAATATCAATAAAGTGCGGCTAAATTAGAGTGTAAATTGCGTCTAAATTGCATAAATATAGGCTACTATCAACTCTCCACACTTAAACCATTGCTCGTCCTCGAGCAATAAAATCCACACTCCCCAAAGGCCTAACTTCATTGAGCGACTTCCCTACTCATCACACCAAGAATATTTCACAAAGAATGAGTACATTAATGTAACATCTACACCTCAAGAGTTGACTCCCTCTAGCCACGCAATGTTCCTAACCGGCTTACTTACTCTAATTCAGAGGTCCAGACTTACCTCTCCTTCATGAATCAAGTGCCTACTCACAACAAAGAGACTCATTCCACAATCTGTAAAATTCACACACACTGAGGAACTTTTAAAAGGAATAGAATTCACTCACCCTCGGAAATGATATTCTTGTGCCACAGAAAATGCACCATAGGCTTGTCAGTAGTGTACTACTCTACTAATTGAGCTCACTCAGTCTATGATCAAATAGGACTTTATTTGGATGTAATGTAGGCTGCAGGTTGGGTAAAATATCTTTGGATATAATAGTGACTACACCTCCCTAAGCACTTTAATACATTTATTTTACAGTCAAGTCCACACCTAAGTCAAACCAATATTTTCATATTTAACACCACATATACCACCCCACACATCTTTGAGCACAATCACCTTAAAAGCCACCAAAAAATTATTGCCAATTAACATGATACACTATTAACAATGTTCTTCTCTTTTTTTTTTCTTTCACAAGTGGCTTTTCCAACAAGATATACATTTCTCCTTATTTCTCTAGTTTCACTCAAAAGCTCCACCAACTACCCCCACACTTTATCCTTTGTAAATTCATCGTAGTTCAAGTGCTTACGAGAGGTAAATGGTTCAAAGGATAGTCAATTTAAACAAGGGACAGGGCTTGTAATGTGGTTGCCAAGGAAACAGGATTACAGGCTCAACGGGGTTAACAATGGTACATAGAAATTAGGTGTGTGGAGTATGTATATATATGGTTCAACAAAGAAATGCCTATATCACTTCCCAGACTAAACAAGACTACTATTTCGCTTTGCAGACACACAGGGCAAGTTCTAGGCATCAAATGTCATACACAGAACACAAGAAGTCTCACACACGCATGCACATGACTCACTTCATATTGGGTCATCAGACCCTTAGCTCAAAGTACTTACGCCAAATTAAGCACACACATTTTAAGGCATTCTTACAAGAGTCAACAAATGAGCCTAAGCGTCACACTAAGGTGCCCTCTATATTCAAGGCATTACGAAGTTAAGATATCCTATTATAATTCTTCCCATAGCCCATAAGTTCCTAAATTAAAACTAACTACACCCGATTCAAATGAAACCCTTGGAAAAGAACCGGTGTTTAAAGAAACACCAAGGGGGAATCGATACACTACTACAAAAGAAAATCTTTTTGGGGTTTTTTTTTCCGTTCGACTTTAGTCCCTCAAGACACCCGTCGAATGGTGTCCATAGTCGGGACAAGTCGAAAATGATTTATGCAAATAAACTAACTATTCTATATAAAACCTACAACACATTAATTACAACATACAACAAAGTATTCCCTACCCCACACTTAAAAAGATGGCTCAGTGTTTTAAAAGCGACGAAGCGATCGCTTAAAGCGAGAAGCGACGCGAAGCGATGCCTTGTCGCTTTTCCATGCTTGAGGCGAGGCGACCACATGAAGCGCTTGCTTCAGTAGAAGAAGCGCGAAGCGAGAAGCGACAAAGTGCTCGCTTTTGTGGTGGAGGGGTCAGTTTTAACAAAAAAAAGTTTGGGTCAGTTGTTTTTTTTTTTTTTTTTAAGTTTGGGTCTATTTTTTTATTATACAAAACAGACCCCTAACCTAAGTAAAGACCATTTCTCTCAAAATCAATTGCTGCTAGGGTTCAAGACTTCAACAAAGAAGGTCCAGGTAATATTTCTTCTTTCTTCTTTCTTCTTTCTTCTTCTTCTTTTCTTTTCTTCTTCTCCTTTTTTTCTTTATTCTTTGTTCATCTTGTTCCCGCCTAGGCACCTGCTCATAGCTAGAGCAGGTGCAAAAAAAAATTTCTCCTTTTTTTCTACTTATTTAGTATTTTAGCCTTTATTAATTAATTTAAATGTGTATTTCACTTTATAAATTTAATTATTGTATATATATTATATTTCAGTTTATTTGATTAGTATTTAGCCTTTATTTATTAGTTTTTATGTGTATTTCAGTTTGTAAAGTTAATCTTTTTTTTTTAAACTGATAACTTTGTATAGTTAATATTATATATATATATTATTTTCAGTTTATTTGATTAGTATTTTAGCCTTTATTTATTAATTTTTATGTGTATTTCAGTTTATAAAGTTAATTTTACTTGTCCTATGGTTTACAATATATTTTTTTAAGAATTGTGCTTCACTTCAATGAAGTGTGCACTTCGTTTTTGAAGTGAGGCGAGCCCCTGTCGCTTTTTTGTGCTTCTCGCTCTCAAAAAAACTGGGGTGGTTAAGGCCTAACTCTAGTCTCCAACTCCGTAACGGAAGTGCGCAGTCCTACCATGTCTTGTTCTAGGGTTGTCATTCGCGTGCTCCATCTACCTTGGGATGGTCCCTCAGCTGCGGAAACTTGTTCCTGTGGGGGTGAGGACGGCCCAATCTCCTCCTGCTCATCATCGCCCTCCTCTGACATATTAGAATCGTCACTATGAGTCGCTCCATGTGCCACCGGGTCTCTCCCGATGGTCACTGTATTTGCTCGGAACTTAGCTTCTTTCTTGACCTTGCCATCCGCATTTGGGTTCTCAGGCACCCTTGCTGCCCGACACAATCTTGTAACCAGAGAGGGAAAAAAATTCATACCTCTTCAATGGTGAATGGACGAACATTTCAGACTGGATAACCTTGGCCACATCAAAATCGTGGCCATTCATGAAGCACCAAATTAAAGTAGCTCTCTGTCCATTAACCTCAGTGGTGTTGTGGGACGGCAGCAAGAGACTGTTGATGATGTGCAACCAGCACTTTCCTTCAAAAGTGAGTGAGGCAGAATGCAAGATCTTACCTGGCACCACCTACAGGACATCTTTGTCAGGTACACAGATAGTGCGGAAAAACATGTTCCATGTGATGGGCTCTCTTTTGTAGGTATCATAGAAATCCTCCTCCCTATTGAAAATAGGCATGCGGTACACTCTCCGGATGGCTTCTAAGGAGGCATTTACCCTCGTGTTCCGCACAGTGCAAATTTTATTCTCATATTCGGGGCAATTGGCATAAAATTCCCGGACAAGCATCAAGTTACCTTCCTCTGGTTCTTAGAAGAAGTTGTCTAACCAACGCCTGATCAGCTCTCGATACATATTAGGGCAGTCATTCTGGAGGGATGCTCTATCAATGCCCCTTTCCGGAACAGGCTTCCTGGTAGCTTTCAAACTGAACTGGTCTTGGGCAGCTCTGGAGAAGAACTTGGTGCGATCAAACGGAGCTGCACTGGTTGGAACCCGTCCCCGAGATGAGCCTCCATGACCACTTGACGAGGCTCCGGTAAGGCGTCTCTTCCTTGAAGGTTGCATGGTACCTACACGATAAGCATTACTATCAGTGGAGAGCGGAATATGTGACCCAATGACAGTTACTCAGACTTCACTCGCACAATTGGTCAAAATTTATATTCAACACTCATTGAGGCAAATCAACAAACATGTAGTGTGCATATGTTCCCGAAGTTACCCAAAGACCCAATTGGACTTCCATACCTCACAAACCAAATCTAGTAGCCTCACATACCACATATAAACCACAATCCAACTCTAAGATAAAAGACCCATGATTTTACTACCCTATACATACACTAGCAAAGAAAAGCTTGAAGAGAAAATCACAAAAAAACTGAAAATAAAAAAAGAAAAAATACTAAGAAAGAGGAATAAAATCATGTACTTACTTGGATAGCTTGAGAATACTGGAGGTTGGAGATTGGACTAGTGAAGAAGAGAATGAAGGAGAAGAGTCTTTCGTTGAATGGGAAATATGGGGGAAGGGAGGGGGCGCTTTAGTGTGGGGGGATGAAGAAGGGTTTGGGATTTTTAAGAAGAAGGGTTAGGAAGGAGTGAAGAGAATTGGGAAGAGAAGTAGGGGGGTTGGGCGTCTAAGTTGGGGGGAATAAGGAAAAAATAAATAAATAAAAATTTTGGGCTACAAATTCGAAGAAAAAAAAAACTTACCTAACATTCCCCACATTCGCGCCTGGATCTGTGGTCGCGGATGCTGGGCAGTGGGTGGCCAAATATTCACGCCCCAATCCGCAGTCCAATTCATGGCCGCAGACGGGGCAGAACACAATCCAAAATCCGCATCCATATCCGCGGTCCAATTCGCAGCCGCGGATTCGGAACAATGACAAGCGCGGCCCTATCCGCAGTCCAATTCGTGTCCGTGGATCTCCGTCTCCAGCATATTTTTATCTTTTCTGCATTTTTACCTCTTCTCAGGCTAGTTTCGACCCCCGAGTCCTTCTGATGCGCATAATTGTTTTTGCCCTGCACACTAGTAGATCGGTCAATGTCGTTCAAAATCAATTACAATAACAAAAGTAAAGAAAAATAATGGGTTGCCTCCCAAAAAGCGCCTAATTTAACATCGCAGTATGACGATTTACAACAAACAATGGGTTGCCTCCCAAGAAGCGCCTGATTTTACGTCGCGGCACGACGTATGCTTTCATTATCACTCCTCGTTTGCGTACATGGGCTCTTCCAAAGTTATCACCACTCTATCCCCTTTTTCTTCATTCCAAGGTAATGTTTCAACCTTTAACCATTCACCGTGAACTTATTTGTCCCATCTTCTGATTCAATCACCACAGCTCCACTTGAGAACATTTGTACCACTCTGAAGGGTCCTGACCATCGGGAATTCAACTTACCCTGAAACAATCTCAATCTCGAGTTGTATAATAACACTAGATCCCCGGGTTCGAAGTTCCGATCCAAGATGTGCTTATCATGCATTATTTTCATCCTTTCTTTGTATAATCTAGCACTCTCAAATGCATGGAACCTGAATTCCTCGAGCTCATGTAACTCAATGACTTTGTTGGTGCCTGCGGTCTCCATATCCAAATTCAACTGCCGCAGTGCCCAAAGTGCTTTATGTTCGAGCTATACCGGAAGGTGGCATGACTTTCCAAACACCAACCTGTACGATGACATACCAATTGGAGTTTTGAATGATGTGCGGTACGCCCACAATGCATCATCCAGCTTCTTCGCCCTATCGGTCCTTGTTGCATTCACTGTTTTTTTAAGGACGCTTTTAATTTCCCTATTGGACACTTCAACTTGCCCGCTCGTCTGTGGGTGGTACGGTGTGGCTACTTTGTAACGAACTCCATACTTTTCCAACAGGCGTGTGAACGCTCTATTGCAAAAGTTGGATCCACCATCACTGATTATAGCTCTCGGGGTGCCAAAACGTGTGAAGATGTTTTTCTTTAGGAAACTTGTCACCCATTTTGCATCATTAGTTGGTAGAGCCGCCGCTTCGACCCATTTGGAGACATAGTCAACTGCTACCAAGATGTATTTGTTACCATACGAGCTGACGAATGGCCCTATAAAGTCGATCCCCCACATGTCAAAAACCTCCACCTCTTGATATGTGGCCATCGGTATCTCGTGACGGCGAGATATGTCGCATGTGCTTTGGAATTCATCGCAACTTTTGACCCAAGCATGGGCATCCTTGAACAGAGTAGGCCAATACAATCCCGATTTCAACACTTTTACTGCTGTCCGGATTCCTCCAAAGTGTCCACCATATGGTGAAGCATGGTAGCCTACAAGACAGAAGGTTGATCTTTCTCGGGGATACACCTACGGATCATGTTATCTACACATATTTTAAAAAGTAGAGGTTCATCCCAATAATAAGATTGACAGTCACTGAAGAACTTTTTCTTTTGAATTGAGGAGATTTCATAAGGTACAATACCTCTTGCTAAGGAATTAACAATATCAGCATACCATGGTGCCTCCTCTATTGTCACATCAAGTAACTTTTCGTCCGGGGATGTCTCTGTGATATCTTCAACCTCCATTCTCTTTTCTGCTCCTTCCAACCTTGAGAGGTGGTCTTCCACTTGCTTGTCCATCCCCTTTCTGTCACGGATTTGCAGATCGAATTCTTGTAGCAAAAGAACCCAGCGAATCAAGTATGGCCTTGACTCTTTCTTTGCTATCAAGTACCTAATTGTTGCATGGTCAGTATAGACAATAACTTTTGAACCAATTAAGTACGACCTGAATTTGTCGAAGGCAAACACTACAACCAGCATTTCCTTTTCCGTTACACTGTAATTGAACTATTCACCACTGAGTGTTCTAGTCGCATAGTAGATCGGGTGCATCATCTTGTCCTTGCGTTGTCCCAAGACTGCTCCTATAGCATAATCACTGGTATCGCACATGAGCTCGAACGGTTACTCCCAGTTGGGTTCAACAATTATGGGTGCAGTCACCAATCTCTTTTTCATCTCCTCAAAAGCCAACCTGGAAAACACAAAGGGCTGGTCTTTTTCAAGCAGCTAGCATAATGGGTTAGCAATCTTGGAGAAATCTTTAATGAACCGCCTATAGAACCCGGTGTGTCCAAGGAAACTTCTCACCGCCTTTACCGAAGTGGGCGGTGGAAACTTCTCAATCACATCAACCTTAGTATGGTCGACTTCAATCCCCTTGTTGGACACTCGATGTCCCAACACTATTCCTTCTTGCCATAAAGTGGCACTTTCCCAATTCAGCACCAGATTTGTCTCCATACATCTTTTGAGCACTCTTCTTAAGTTGTGAAGACAATCTTTGAATGAATCCCCCACCACGGAGGAATCATCCATAAACACCTCCATAATGTCCTCAACCATGTCAGTGAAAATAGCTAACATGCACTGTTGAACTGTAGTCGGTGCATTGCACAACCCAAAAGGAATTCTCCAAAAAGCAAAGATTCCATACGAATAAGTGAAGGATGTTTTCTCTCTGTCTTCAGGGGATATTGAGATCTGGTTGTACCCCAAATACCCATCCAAGAAAGATAAGTGAAATCGCGCAGCTAACCTGTCCAACATTTGGTCAATGAAAGGTAAGGGAGAATGGTCCTTCCGGGTGGCTGTGTTCAGTTTTCTATAGTCCATGCAAATCTGCCACCCCGTGACTGTACGAGCCGAGATCAACCCGTTATTCTCATTTTGTACTACCGTAATTCCTCCTTTTTTCGGCACATATTAGACAGGGTTGACCCAGTTGCTGTCAGAGATGGGGAAGATGATACTCGCATCCAGCCACTTGATCACTTCTTTCTTTACTACTCCCTTCATATTCGGGTTCAGACTTCGTTGATATTCTATAGAAGGTTTGTGCCCCTCTTCCAAAAGAATATTGTGCATACAGAAGGCTGGGCTGATGCCCTTTATGTCTGTCATGGTCCAACCAATGGCAGTCTTATATTCTTGCAATACCTGCAATAGTTGCTCTACCTGCACAGCTAGCAAACCAGATGATATAATAACAGGCAAAGTAGAATTAGGACCCAAGAAAGCATACCTGAGGTGGGCTGGAAGCGGTTTCAAGTCCAATTATGGTGGCTCCTCTATTAATGGTTTTGCAAGTGGTGTCGCTCTCTCTTCTAAGCGTAGGGGCTCGAACTGAGGCTCCCTTTCCAGAATCCTTGACCTTCGAGAGCCATGACCCACTCTGTCTACCCTTCACCGTCCATCTCTTCGAAATTCATCAAGCAGGCTTCTAGTGGATCCTTGACATTAAGGGTCTCATCCTCTTCTTGCAGTATCACATCCACGGCCTCCACTAGTGAGCAGTTTGCAAATTCATTGGGTCTCCTCATGGATTGTTGAACGTTGAATATTATTTCTTCATTGTTCAACCTCATTTTCAGTTCTCCAGTCTCACAATCAATCAATGCTCTCCCAGTGGCTAAGAACGTCCTTCCCAGAATGATGGGTATCTCTTCATCCACCTGACAGTCAAGAATAACAAAGTCTGCAGGGAATACAAATTTCCCCACTTGCACAAGCACATCATCAAGAATTCTTGTCGGTCTTTTGACTGTGCGATCAGCCAGTTATAGCAACATTGTAGTCGGTCTAGCTCTGCCAATGCCCAGTTTTGTATAGATTGCCAAGGGCATCAAGTTTATGTTGTCTCCCATGTCACACAGTGCTTTAACAAAAGCGTACTCCCAATAGTGCATGGAATAGTGAAGCTACCTGGATTAGACGCCTTTTGGGTCATAGGTCTTGTCACTACCGCGCTGCAGGTCTGTGTCAGAGTGATAGTGGAAAGGTCTTGGAAGTCAAATTTCCACGACATCAGGTCCTTCATCATTTTTGCATACCCTAGTATTTCCCTCAAAGCATCCATCAGTGGAATATTCAATTGAATCTGTCGAAGAATTTCCATGAACTTCCTGTATTGATCATATTTCTTTTGTGTTGCCAATCTCTGAGGGAATGGTGCAGGAGTCAACCTCTTTCCACTGCTTGATGTCTTTTATTTGTTGGAAGCTTCTGGCACAAGAGGGGCCACTTGTTTGAGACTTGTTCACCTTTCTTCGCCTTACCCTTGTCAACTTGTGCCTGTTCAACTACAACCTCGGTGAGCTCTGCTGATTCATCTGCCTCTAATGTAACTGGAGTAGTTGGCGTAGTCTCTCTCCTAGATTGAGCTTCTTGCTCTCTGTCTAAGTCTCTTCCATTCTTGAGACTCATTGCCATTAGCTGATTTGGGTTTTGCTCCTTTGGATTAATATTTGTATCTGCAGGCAATGTTCCTTGAGGGATATTGTTCAAGGCCATAAATAGATGTCCAAATTGAGTTTCGATGCCTTTAATTGCCGAATCATTTGCAGCTAACTTTTCTTGCATCTTACCATTTGTTCCAATGAGTTGTTGCAGCATGCCTCTGATTTCTATCATGTTGTTGTCCTGTTGTTGATGAGGTGGTTGGTAATCCAACTAGTGTTGGTCCTGCTGATTATAACCATGCTGCCTTTGATAAGGCACGACTTGGCGTTGTGGCCGTGCTCCTCCCTGATTGGAGTTGTGTTGTGGCTGGTTAGGTCTGTACTACTGGTTAGGTCTGTACTGCTGGTTTGGTGCTGGTCCCCATTGCTGCCCACCTTGCCTCTGACCTCCATAATTATTGACATAATTCATGTCCTCTATGAAACCTTGGTTGTCACTCTCTCCGCTCCACGAGCACACATATGACTAGTTGATGCAAGGAGTGCATAATTCTCCATTTGTTGCATCCACAATGTGCACTTGCTTTGTGACCATCTCATCAATTTTCTTTGTCAGTAAGCTCATCTAGGTCATGAGAGTGGTTATGTTTCCTGTACCGACCTGGTCGTTCGTTTTGAGTGTTAGCGTCCCGATCCCCTAATAATTTCTTTCCCCACGCTTATATCTGCTTATGGGACGTGTCGGAATGATTAGTCGTGAATTTTGAAGAGTTTTTGGACACATAGTCCATACATATGAGTTTAAGCTTTAGAAATCATACCGTAGTGCGAGCTGTGTGAAGACGGATCTGGAATGGAATTCCAGAAACTCAGTTAGATCCGTTGGGTGATTTCGGGGTTAGGAGCGTGTTCGGAATGTGTTCTCGAGGTCTGTAGTAGATTTAGGCTTGAATTGGCGAAAGTTAGAATTTCGACGATTTCGGCTGATAGGTGAAATGTTGATATCGGGCTCAGAATAGAATTCCGAGAGTGGATGTAGGTCCATAGTGTCATTTATGACCTGTGTGTAAAATTTGAGGTCATTCGGACCAGTTTTGACGTGTTTCAGCATCGGTTGTGGATTTTGGAAATTTCATAAGTCCTTAGGCTTGAATCCATGCATTAACTGTGATTTTAGTGTTATGTGATGTTTTTTGAAGGCTCAACCAAGTTTGAATGATGTATTAGGACTGGTTGGTAGGTTTGGTTGAGGTCCCGGGGGCCTCGATTGTGTTTCGGATGCTCAACGGGTTAAAAATTGGACTTAGGGAGGATCAGATTTTCTGGTGCTGGTGTTATTCTATGCGTTCGCATAAGGGGTGTCGCGAACGCATAGGTCAAGCTGGGCAAGGGGAGAAAAGTACTCTATGCGATCGCGTTAGTCTATGTGCGAACGCGATGGTTTAGTCCAGTTCTCATCGCGAACGCGTGGTCCAAGCCGCGTTCGTGAAGAAGGATTTAGTCTCAGCGGGTCCAGTGTTTTACCCTTCGCGTTCGCGTGAATAGTAACGCGTTCACGTAGGTTAGGGAGGTAGTGGTCCGCATTCGCAGCCCCAGGTACGCGTTCGCGTAGGCCAAATTTAGGGCGTGTGTTTCTTACCCTTCGCGATGGTTCTTCCGCGAACGCGATGAACCCTCACCTGGGCAGATTTTAAAACCCAAAATCGAGGGTTTAAGCCATAATTCATATTTTGAACTTGAGAGCTCGGGAAGTGCGATTTTTTGAGAGATTTTCACCTAGGAAATTTGGGTAAGTAATTCCTACTCGGTTTAGACTAATTCCCATGATTATACACTTAAATCCATCCTTTAATTTTGAAATTTTGTTGGAAAACTGGGGAAAATCTAGATAAAGTTCTTAGGCCAAGTTTTTGAGTTTTGATCGAGATTTTGGTATCCGATTCGAGTAATTCTTGTATGGTTAGACTCATGAGTGAATGAGTGCCCGAAATTTGTAATTTTTACCCGATTCCGAGACGTGGGCCCAGGGGAATTTTTGGGCAATTTTCCTAATTTTGCGTATTAGCCTTGAACTAATTAGCTAGATTGATTTCTTAAAGTGATATTTACATTATGCAATTGAATTGAATAGATTTGGTTCATCGGAGTCGGGTACTCGTGGCAAGACCGTGATTTCGAGTTGAGTAGAGCAGTCGGTGTAAGTGGCTTGCCTAACTCTGTGTTGGGGACTTCCCGCTAAGGCTGTTTGATACTATTTGTTGTATGGACGCCGTGTACGTGAGGTGACGAGTACGTGCACGGGCCATTGTTACTAAAATTCCATTTTTCCTTCCATGCCATAAATCATTTCACTCTTATTTCACTGTTTAATGTGCTAATTGTGTAGTTTAGATTAGGAAGGAGCATGTCTACCTGTTTTACCTGAAATTTCTATTTGATACTATGTGAACCTTGATTAGTTAGTCATATCCTGTGTTTTGCCTGTGACTTTTCTCATAAACTGTTTAAATAAACCTTATCCGGCATTCATTCGCATTTCATATTTAAATTGGGACTACGGACATATTCCGGGAGCTTTCCCCCTGTACTACATATTTAAATTGGGACTACGGACATATTCCAGGAGCTTTCCCCCTGTACTGCTTATTTAAATTGGGACTACAAACGTACTCCGGGAGCTTTCCCCCTGTACTGCATATTTAAATTAGGACTACGGACGTATTCCGGGAGCTTTCCCCTTGTACTGCATAATCATTTGGAACTACGGACGGTATCCCGGAGATTCCACTTTGTGACATATATTTTGTTGAGCCGAGGATTTTCTTACTGTAAACTTATATTGTTTTTCTTAAACTGTTTACTGTAGACATTACCTATCTTTTGTATTGTTTTAAACTGACTTATTAGAAATCTGGTAGAGCCTTAACCTGACCTCGTCACTACTTGACAGGGTTTAGGCTTGGCACTTACTGGGTACCAAATGTGGTGTACTCATGCCCTTTACAGCACATGTTTTTGTGTGCAGATCCAAGTACGAGCTATCAGCCTCGTAGTTAGTTGCTGCTGCTGATTCCGGGAGACTGCAAGGTATTTCCGCCGCGTCCGCAGAATCCTCTGAGTCTCCTTCTATTCTATCTTGTAGAGACTTTCTTATATACTTTTCCAGTTTTTGTTAGAGCTACATTAGTGTTAGAAGCTTGTGATTGTTTGTGATATACCGGGTTTTGGGAAGTTATATTTTGTATGTACCAAGTGGCGATGTTTCATTAGTAGATTTACTTTATTCCTTCTTTATTTTATTGCTTCTATTTAATATCTTTTCCGCAATTAGGCTTACCTAGTCGTAGAGACTAGGTGCCATCACGATGCCTTTTGGAGGGTAAATCAGGTCGTGACAAGTTGGTATTAGAGCGTCTAGGTCCATAGAAGTCACAAGTCACACGTCGGTTTATTAGGGTCTTGCAGATTGGTACGGAGACGTTCATCTATCTTTGGGAGGCTATGTAACTGTTAAGAACAATCATATTTCTTTGATTTCCTTGTCGTGCGAGTTATTGAAATCAAAAATTCTAAAATTCTATTCTATTCTTTCCCACAGATGGTGAGGACCCGACTGGGTGGATCAACGACCAGGCACCCGAGCCCCCTGCCAGAGCCGCCAGAGGCCGGGGTCAGGGTAGAGGATGACCATGCGGTGCAGCCCGAGCACCGGAGAGAGCAGCGACAGAGGAGCCTATAGCTTCCCCAGCTGGAGAGCCGGCACAGGAGGTCCCTATTGTTTCTCCAGCCTTACAAGAGACTTTAGCTCAGTTCATGAGCTTTTTCAGCACTCTAGCTCAAGCTGGACCACTTCCGATATCTCCCGCTACATTTCAGACCAGGGGAGGGGCACAGACTCCCGTAGCCCGCACTCCTAAGTAGAGGTGCCAGGTTGATCAAGCCTCGAATTATATTCCTATGCCCCTAGTGGCTCCGGTACATCATGGGACCAGGGTAGCTGCTTCTGGGGCAGAGCAGCTCAGACTTGAGAGGTACAAGAAGTACCACCCACCTATTTTCAGCGGACTAGATTCGGATGACGCTCTGGGATTTCTTGAGGAGTGTCATCGTATTCTCCGCACTATGGGCATTGTGGAGACAAGTGGGTTTTCTTTCACCGCTTTCCAGCTGAGGGGAGCGGCATATCAGTAGTGGCGGGCCTATGAGCTGAGTAGTCCGGACGAGGCAGCCTCACTCACTTGGACTCAGTTTTTAGAGATGTTTCTGTGAGTGTATGTCCCTCAGAGCCTCAGGGATACTTGGCGCACGGAGTTCGAGCAGTTGCGCCAGGGTACTATGACTGTGTCGGAGTATGCAGTCCATTTAAGTGAGTTAGCTCGGCATGCACCAGCCTTGGTTGCCACAGTCAGAGAGCGGGTTCGCCGCTTCATTGAGGGACTCCACCCTAGTATTCAGACCAGTATGGCCAGAGAGTTGGATATGGATATCACTAATCAGCAGGTAGTGAGTATTGCCAGGAGAGTAGAGGGCATGTTTTCCCGGGACCGAGAGGAGAGAGAGGCCAAGAGGTCTCGAGAGACGGACCATTTTTTAGGAGCTCGTGCACCAGCAGCACGCTACGGTAGGGCCTTTGTGGGTCGCCCTGTTCATTCAGCCCTTCCACCAGCCAGCAGTATTCCAGCTCCACCTAGACCTCAGGAGTTCTATTATGCACCGTCAGTATCCAGTGTGCCTCCAGTTAGAGGTGCTATTTCCGGCCAGCTCAGCAGGCCAGCTCAGCAGGCCAGCTCCTATTCAGTCTCAGCCACAACGTCCTCCGAGGGGTTGTTTTGAGTATGGTGACACTCATCACGTGATTAGAGATTGCCCCAGGGCCAAGAGGGGTGCACCTCCACAGTCTTATCAGCCTCCACGTGCTCTGCCGGGTCCTCTGGCTATTCTTCCAGCCCCGGCTGCCACTCCACCTCCTCAGTCAACTCGAGGTGGAGGTCGGGGAGGTAGAGGTTGCTTCAGACTCGGTCATCATAGGTATTGTCCCTGTCTATCATAGGGATGCATCAGTATTATTTGATCCAGGATCTACATATTCATATGTCCTTTTATTTTGATCCACATTTGGGGATATCTCGGGATTCTTTGAGTTCCCCTATTTATGTATCTACTCATGTGGGAGACTCTCTAGTTGTGGACCGCGTATATCGGTCGTGTTTGATTTCTCTTAGTGGTTTTGAGACCAGGGCTGATTTGTTATTACTCAGCATGGTAGATTTCGATGTTATCTTGGGCATGGACTGGTCGTCGCCCCATTATTCTATTCTTGATTGTCACGCTAAGACCGTGACGGTGGCTATGCCAGGCTTGCCGAGATTAGAGTGGAGAAGTACCTTAGAGTATACTCCCCGCAGGGTCATTTATTTCCTTAAGGCTCAGCGGATGGTTGAAAAGGGGTGTGATGCGTATTTGGCCTATGTGAGAGATGTCAGTGTTGATACCCTTCCAGTTGAGTCAGTCCCAGTAGTGAGGGACTTTCCTGATATTTTCCCAGCTGATCTTCCGGGTATGCCGCCCGACAGAGATATTGATTTCGGCATTGATGTGTTGCTGGGCACTCAGCCCATTTCTATTCCTCCTTACCGGATGGCTCCTCCTGAGTTGAAGGAGCAGTTATAGGAGTTGCTTAATAAGGGCTTCATCAGGCCCAGTGTATCACCTTGGGGTGCTCCAGTGCTATTTGTGAAGAAAAAAGATGGATTTATGCGTATGTGTATTGATTATCAGCAGCTGAACAAGGTTATAGTGAAGAACATGTATCCTTTGCCCCGCATTGATGATTTATTCGACCAGCTACAGGGCTCCAGAGTATTCTCCAAGATCGACTTGCGATCTGGCTATCATCAGCTGAAGATTCGGGAGTCGGACATCCCAGAGACTGCCTTCAGGACCAGATATGGTCGCTACGAGTTTCTTGTCATGTCATTTGGGCTGACCAATGCACCAGCAGCCTTTATGCATTTGATGCAAAGTGTGTTTTGGCCTTATCTTGATTCCTTCGTCATTGTGTTTATTGACGACATCTTGGTGTATTCTCGGTCCCAGGCTGATCATGAGCAACATTTGAGGACTGTGCTTCAGACCTTGAGGGAGAAGAAATTGTATGCAAAATTTTCTAAGTGTGAATTTTGGCTTGATTCGGTGGCATTCTTGGGCCATGTGCTGTCTTGTGATGGGATCAAGGTAGACCCGAAGAAGGTGGAGGCGGTGCAGAGTTGGCCTAGACCGTCATCAGCTACTGAGATCTGTAGTTTCCTTGGTTTGGCAGGTTACTATCAGCGTTTTGTGGAGGGATTTTCATCCATTGCAGCACCTATGACCAAATGATACGCTCAAACTACACCTTAGAATAGTGTAAGCGGTCGATTGTCAAATATAATAACCCAACAAGGTTGGGGTCGAATCCCACATAGAACAATATGGAGGCGATTAGGAATGTAAGAGAATTATCACTTATCGCGCAATGCCAAACGAATAGATTTTGGTTTTGAAAATGTTTATAACTAAATGAGAAAATATAAACTAACCTAGAAAGCAAGTAAAATGATCAATGGCAACAAGTATGAATGCATCGGGAATTACACTCAAGTAACGATCCAATGTATTTCACGATTTTACAAATATGAGCGAGTTTATGTTAATTAGCCACGGATAATAGTTCTTAATTAGCTTTTTCCGAAGACTAACAAGACTTCCTAATTGAATTATCCCTAACCCAATTAAGATATTAAGCACTTCTGGGTATGGCTACAAGTAGTTCAATCCTATTCTTAGGTAGAATCTATAAATGAGGGTTAAAGCCTCAAGTTTTTGTTAATTAATCTTTCCCAACCCCAAATTATCTTTTCCAAAATTAATTCAGAGTTAATGGGCGAGTCCTACGGTTAGCTAATCCCTTTGGAAACATTAAAGAACAACAATAATTAAAGAAACAATAACTCACTTCATAAAAGATGAAAAATCATTCAATACATAAGCACAACAAGGTATTTAATCCACACTTTAAACATGAATATTTCCATAAACAAGAACTAGTGTTGGAAATAAATACTACACACTTAAATATTCAATACAAATCAAGGAAATTAAGAAACAAACATAAATGGGTAAGAAATCCTTAACCACAATCTTGAAATCTTCAAAACCCAAGTGTGTCTGCAAACCCTAGATTCCACAAATGTTTTCTCTCTTCTTTTCTACTCAAAAATATATTTACAATGCCAAAGATATGCCAAAAGATCTGCTAGGTCGAGTATATGTGAGTTGGGAATAAGAAAATGTGATTTTACAATTCTTTACAGTCCTGATGCCCATTGACCGCACCTGCGGAAGATTCCTCGCAGGTGCGCCTCCGCAAAAGCGGACTGATCATCGCAGGTGCGAGTCTGCGTATCTTGAGAAATTTCCGCAGATGCGGATGAAACGTCACACCTGCGGTTCCGCAGGTGCATGAACTACTTCGCAGGTGCGGCTTTAATATAGTTTAGCTCTTCTTCACAGGTGCATTCCATTCTTCGCAGGTGCGAGGTCGCACCAACGGCCTAGGGTCCGCAGGTGCGGTATCACTTGAGTTTTTGTGCATTTCTCACAACTTTGTGCTCAACTCCACTCCAATTCAACACCAACAACTTCATGGCATCATTTCCCTGAAATTCGAGCAATACACATTATAAACGACCTCATGCTATCATTGAATGATGTAAAATCTAACGAAAAGAGGCTAAAATGAGTGGTAAAATCACCACTCATCACCAGACTGACCTAGAAGGGTGCTCCGTTTAGGTGGACTAAGGAGTGTGAGGAGAGCTTTTAGAAGCTCAAGACAACTTTGACTTCGGCCTCAGTATTAGTGTTGCCTACAGGTTCGGGGTCCTACACTGTCTATTATGATGCCTCGAGGATTGGCCTTGGAGCAGTATTGATGCAGGACAGTAGGGTGATTGCCTACGCGTCCAGGAAGTTGAAGGTGCATGAGAAGAATTATCCGGTTCATGACCTCGAGTTAGCAGCTATTGTTCACGCCCTGAAGATCTGGCGTCATTATTTGTACGGTGTTCCATGTGGGATTTTTACGGATCATTGGAGTTTGCAGCACTTGTTCAGGCAGAAGGACCTCAATTTGCGCCAGCGGAGATGGTTGGAGTTACTAAAGGACTATGACATCACTATATTATACCACCCGGGGAAGGCCAATGTGGTGGCCGACGCCTTGAGTCGCGAGGCAGAGAGTTTGGGGAGTTTGGCATATATTCCGGCAGTTGAGAGGCCCTTAGACTTGGATGTTCAGTCCTTAGCCAGTCAGTTCGTGAGATTGAATCTTTCAAAGCCTTGCCGGGTTTTAGCTTGTGTGGTGGCTCGGTCTTCTCGTTATGAACACATTCGAGAGCGCCAGTATGATGATCCCCACCTTCTAGTTCTTCGGTACAGGTTTCGGCGAGGTGACGCCAGGGATGTGACTATAGGAGATGATGGTGTGATGAGGATGCAGGGTCAGATCTGTGTGCCCAATGTGGATGGCCTTCGGGAGTTGATTCTTGAGGAGTCCCATAGCTTACATTCATCCGGGTACCGCGAAGATGTACCAGGATCTGAGACAACACTATCGGTGGAGAAGGATGAAAAAGGACATAGTGGAGTTTGTGGCCAAGTGTCTCAACTGTCATCAAGTCAAATATGAGCATCAGAGGACATGAGGGTTACTTCAGCAGATTGAGCTTCCGAGTGGAAGTGGGAGCGGATCACCATGGACTTATGTGGTTGGACTTCCTCTCAAAGTCCGATTCTATTTGGGTGATTGTGGATCGGCTGAGCAAGTCAGCCCATTTCATTCCAGTGTTGACTACAGACTCCTCCGAGAGGTTGGCAGAGATTTATATCAGGGAGATTGTTTGACTCCACGGTATTCCAGTATCTATCATTTCAGACAGAGGTACACAGTTCACTTCACGGTTCTGGAGAGCCATTCAGCAGGAGCTAGGCACTAGGGTAGAGTTGAGTACAACCTTTCACCCTCAGACGGACGGCCAGTCCGAGCATACGATTCAGATTCTTGAGGATATTTTCCGCGCATGTGTGATGGATTTTGGAGGGTCATGGGACCGATACTTGCCACTTAGAGAGTTTGCTTATAATAACAGCTACCATTCCAGCATTCAGATGGCGTCGTGTGAGGCTTTGTATGGTAGACGGTGTCGATCCCCGGTGGGATAGTTTGAGTCGGGCGAGGCGCGATTGTTGGGTACAGATTTGGTCCAGGATGCCCTGGACAAGGTGAAGGTGATTTAGGAGAGACTTCGTACGGCTCAGTCCAGGCAGAAGAGTTATGCGGACCGGAAGGTTCGTGATTTGGCATTTATGGCTGGTGATCGAGTTTTGCTTCGGGTATCGCCTATGAAGGGTGTCATGAGGTTCGGGAAGAAGGGTAAGCTGAGTTCGAGATTCATTGGTCCTTTTGAGGTATTGCGGCGTGTTGGAGGTTGCTTATGAGCTAGCCTTTCCTCCCAACCTAGCAGGAGTTCATCCGGTATTCCACGTCTCTATGCTCCGGAAGTATCACGGTGACCCGACTCATGTTTTGGATTTCAGTTCAGTCTAGTTGGACAAGGATCTATTATATGTTGAGGAGCCAATAACTATATTGGATAGACAGGTCAGAAAGCTCAGGTCAAAGAATATTGCATCAGTCAAGGTTCAGTGGAGGGGTCAGCCAGTCGAGGAGGCGGCCTGGGAGATCGAGCAGGATATGCGCAATCAGTACCCTCATCTTTTCACAGCTTCAGGTATGTATCTATACTCGTTCAAGGACGAATGATTTTCTTAAGAGAGAGAGAATGTAACGACCCGGTCGGTCATTTTGAATGTTAGCGCCCCGATCCCCTAATAACTGCTTTCCCCACGTTTATATCTACTTATGGGACCTGTCGGAATGATTAGTCGTGAATTTCGGAGATTTTTGGACACATAGTCCCTACATATGAGTTTAAGCTCTAGAAATCGGACTGTAGTGGGAACTGTGTGAAGACGGATCCGGAATGGAATTTCGGTGACTTCTTAGCTCCGTTGGGTGATTTTGCGGTTAGGAGCGTGTTCAGAATGTGTTCTCGAGGTATGTTGTAGATTTAGGCTTGAATTGGCGAAAGTTAGAATTTCAGCGATTTCGCCGAGTTGAAATTTTGATATAGGGCTCAGAATGGAATTCCGAGAGTGGTTGTAGGTCTGTAGTGTCATTTCTGACCTGTGTGTAAAATTTGAGGTCATTCAGACCATTTTTGACGTGTTTCGGCATCGTTTGTGTATTTTGGAAATTTCATAAGTCCTTAGGCTTGAATCCATGGATAAATTGTTATTTTGGTGTTATGTGATGTGTTTTGAAGGCTCGACCAAGTTTGAATGAGGTATTAGGACTAGTTGGTAGGTTTGGTTGAGGTCCCAGGGGCCTCGAGTGTGTTTCGGATGCTCAACGGGTTAAAAATTGGACTTAGGGAGGATCAAATTTTCTGGTGCTGGTGTTCTTCTATGCGTTCGCATAAGGGGTGTCGCAAACGCATAGGTCAAGCTAGGCAAGGGGAGAAAATTACTCTATGCGATCGCGTTAGGCTAGGTGCGAACGCGATGGTTTAGTCCAGTGCTCATCGTGAACGCGTGGTCCAGGCCGCGTTCGCGAAGAAGGATTAGGCTCAGCGGGTCCAGTGTTTTACCCTTCGCGTTCGCGTGAATGGTAACGCGTTCGCGTGAATGGTAACGCGTTCGCGTAAGGTTAGGGAGGCAGTGGTCCGCTTTTGCAGCCCCAGGTATGCGTTCGCGTAGGCCAAATTTAGGGCGCGTGTTTCTTACCCTTTGCGTTCGTGATGGTTCTTCCGCGAACGCGATGAACTCTCACCTGGGCAGATTTTAAAACCCAAAATCGAGGGTTTAAGTCATAATTCATATTTTGAACTTGAGAGCTCGGGAAAGTGTGATTTTTGGAGATATTTTCACCTAGGCAATTTGGGTAAATAATTCCTACTCGGTTTTAGACTAATTTCCATGGTTATACACTTAAATCCATCCTTTAATTTCGAAATTTTGGTGGAACATTGGGGAAAATTTGGATAAAGTGAGTTTTGATCGAGATTTTGGTATCCGATTCGAGTAATTCTTGTATGGTTAGACTCGTGAGTGAATGGGTATCCGGAATTTGTAATTTTTACCCGATTCCGAGACGTGGGCCTGGGGGACTTTTTTGGCAATTTTCCTAATTTCGCGTATTAGCCTTGAACTAATTAGCTAGATTGATTTCTTAAAGTGATATTTACATTATGCAATTGAATTGAATAGATTTGGGCCATTCAGAGTCGGGTACTCGTGGCAAGACCGTATTTTCGAGTTGAGTATAGCAGTCGAGGTAAGTGGCTTGCCTAACTCTCTGTTGGGGACTTTCCCCTTAGGTTGTTTGATACTATTTGTTGTATGAGCGCCGTGTACGTGAGGTGACTAGTACGTGCACGGGCCATTGTTACTAAAATTTCATTTTTCCTTCCATGTCATAAATCATTTCACTCTTATTTCATTGTTTAGTGTGCTAATTGTGTAGTTTAGATTAGGAAGGAGCATGTCTACCTGTTTTACCTGAAATTTATATTTGATACTATGTGCACCATGTTTAGTTAGTCCTATCTTGTGTTTTGCCTGTGACTTTTCTCCTGAACTGTTTAAATAAACCTTATCTGGCATCCATTCGCATTTCATATTCAAAGTGGGACTACAGACGTATTCCGGAGCTTTCCCCTTGTACTGCATATTTAAATTGGGGCTACTGACGTATTCCAGGAGCTTTCCCCCTGTACTGCATATTTAAATTGGGACTACGGACGTATTCTGCGAGATCCCCCTGCACTGCATAATCATTTGGAACTTCGGGACAGTATCCCGGGAGATTTCACTTTGTGATATATTGTGTTGAGCCGAGGATTTTCTTTACTGTAAACTTATATTGTTTTTCTTAAATTGTTTACTGTAGACATTACCTATCTTTTGTTCTGTTTTAAACTAACTTATTTAGAAATTCACTAGAGCCTTAACCTGACCTCGTCACTACTTGACCGAAATTAGGCTTGGCACTTACTGGGTACCAAATGTGGTGTACTCATGCCCTTTCCTGCACATGCTTTCGTGTGCAGATCCAGGTACAAGCTATCAGCCTCGTGGTTAGTCGCTGCTGCTGATTCCGGGAGACTGCAAGGTATTTCTGCCGCGTTCGCAGAATCCTCCGAGTCTCCTTCTAGTCTATCTTGTAGAGATGTTCTTATGTATTTTTCCCATTCTTTTAGAGCTACAGTAGTGTTAGAAGCTTCTGACTGACTGTGACATTCCGGGTTTTGGGAAGTTATGTTTTGTACGTGCCAAGTGGCGATGTTTCATTAGTAGATTTACTTTATTCCGTCTTTATTTTATAGCTTCTATTTAATATCTTTTCCGCAATTAGGCTTACCTAGTCGTAGAGACTAGGTGCCATCACGATGCCTTTCGGAGGGTAAATCGGGTCATGACATTTTCTGCATGGGAATTGTTTGGGTCAAGAGTAACAGAATGGACTATTGATGTGAGTGTCTTACCTCTTGTCATACAGCCTGAATTTTGAGCCATCTTGTCAAGAAAAACCTTGCACTCTGTGAATGTTTTGCTCAAAAATGCACCCCCAGCTGAAGCATCTACATTGGCCTTCAGACTGTCGTCCAAACCCATGTAGAATCTCTGTCCCAGCATCTGGTCTGGAATGCCATGGTGTGGACACTTCACTAGCATACCCTTAAATCTCTCCCAGGTTTCTTGAAAGGTTTCAGTCGGTTTCTGCTTGAACTGCAATATCTCATCAATTTGCCTTGCAGTCTTGTTGGGAGGGTAGAACTTGTTCAAGAACTGCTTGACTAATTCTTCCCAAGTAGCAATGGAGCTTAATGGGAGCGAATTGAGCCAAGTTTGAGCATCTCCAGTCACTGAGTATGGGAACAATAATAGCTTAATGGCTTCAGGAGTCACATTCGGCTGTATTTGAGTCACACATATTGATAGGAAGTTCTTCAGATGTTGTTGTGGGTCTTCAATGTATGACCCGGAGAATAGTCCCATATTCTACAACAGATGCAGCATGTTGTTGGTGATCTGGAATGTCTCGGCTTGTATATGAGGTACAGCAATGGCGGTGGCCAGGTTATCAGTAGTTGGTTGTGCCCAATCATACAGAGCAGCTTCTGGCACAAGAGGTGCCACCACTCCATTGTTTGGGTCAACCGATCGTTCTGATTGTTTCCGTTGACATCGTCCACGTTGTCCATTTCAATTTCGAGTTGGTGTTTTTGTTGTAACTGTTTGTTTTCCTTGTTGGCTCGATTTAATGCCTCATGCTTTCTACGGGTCTGAGAGTCCTTCAAAAAGTCCACCAGTCCTCGAAGAGCGTCTAGGCATACACCTGAGTACAGGAGAGTTCAAACGTGAGAATTTTAATTGAAAAATTTTAAACACCGTAGGAAATTGATCTAAACTAAGAATCCTAGCAATTCTTCTAAGTTGTAATAAATAACACCGTTAGTTCCCCGGCAACGGCGCCAAAATTTGATCACGCCCAACTATGACTTATAAAAGGACTAAGCGGTCACTGCAAATATAACCCGGTTCAAGTTCGGAGTCGAATCCCACAAGGAACTAATCTATTCACTACACTTTAAATAATGCTAAAGACAAGCTCAGACAACTTCCGGATGCAATATTTCTTTGTGAATAAACAGTGGAATTTATTTAGCTAATGTAAAATGACAATAAAATTAACAATAATCAGGACTAAAATTGAATTCAGGATAAAAGAATCTAGGGCTATTGACTTCCCCAATTGCCGGATTAATTCTTAACTCTTTCACTATAATCTCGACGTAATACTCTATTAGGATTATGAGTTCTGAGCCACCGTAATTATTTCTCGATCAATTACGACAATTTACTAGAAGCATTCTCTCGAACTACTCTAGCTAACAATTTATGCAACTCAGAATTATCCCACCAAAGCTTTTTTATTTCGAAGTCCACTTTTAAATTCAAGTAATTAATCTCTTCAATTACCCAAAAGTGGTGTTGTTCAACAACAATCTAACCAAGTGTTCTTTCTCAAGCAACACAAGGCAACTAGACACGATTAATCAATGACCCTTTTAATTAACCACAATACAAAACGTAGTTGAACAATCATAGAACAAACACGGCTCGATTATATCAAAATAGAGTTAAAACTTCATCGAACAATTGGTTCCATCAACCCTAGATTATAGGTTTGGCTACTCATGCTAATGGAAAATAATTCACTAAAATAGTTCATAATCAACAAATATAAATAAGAAGAAGATGATGAAAACTCTTAGGAATTGATTCGTCTTCTCTCTCTTGTTCTTGCCTCTAAAATCTTCTAAAACCAGTTATGTATGACTTCTGGGCGAGTTTAGGCTTCATATAGGTTTAGGTTAATCGCCTAAGAAATTACATAATTAACCTTGCATGTTTGGCTTTTGTCCGCCCGTTCGCGGCCGCGGATCTGGCCGTGGATTTTGACTGCTTCACTGCCTTGAGTTCGCGGCTAATTCGCAGCCCACTTCGCGGCCATGCACCTGGATGGGTCGTTTCGCTTGCTTTTCTCGCTCCTTTTCGACCGGGCTAACCTTCGATTGGCCTTCGACGTTTCATAATGACTCCAAAACACTCTTTAGCTCCCTCCTAACTCGGAGTGGCTCCTGTAAAACATCAATGTCTTAATTAGAGCATTTTATTATCTTTTACATTCAAATATCAATAAAGTATGGCAAAATTAGAGTGTAAACAGCATCTAATCGCATAAATATAGGCTACTATCAATAATTTTGACGAAGCCACTTTTAATTATCACATTGCATTTGTGTATTGGTTAGTTGCTCTTCAACTGTAGAAGCCTATGTACATTCTTGTTCTTGTCAAACTTGCCAGCTTCTGAATTTATTCTGAAACACATACACGCATTCTATATATGTGGTTGGACGCACGGGGTATCCATATTTCTTTCCTTATCTATTATTTGAAACGAGATGCAATATATTGGAATTTATGTTCTTTATGTCGTTTGGTTTAATGATTAAGCCGTATTCTTCCTTTTATTTGAAAACTTAGCTGCCCTTTTGGAATTGGAATAGAAATTACACAAAATTTTGGTGCTTCTACCTTTTTAATTTAATTTTTTATACTGGATGGATGAACCTGAAATAAAAACAAGGAACCAATAGCAGCTGTTGTAACAAAAAGTAAAGCTATTGTCGTTGCATGCTTGCCAGGAGATACTAGATGTAGGTATACACGCATGAACTGGATAGGTATTAGGAAAAAGAATAAACAAGGTCAAATTAATGGGGTATAGTAATATTTCCTATTTCATTTTATTTATGAACTTTTTTACTATATTTGATTGTCTATCTGTAGCTAATGTCAATAGGTGAACTTTGAAACATTTGATGACTGCGTCTTGGAAAATGGGGTATGATTTTTGGAGATCGTTGCAATTCTACGTCGTCAGGAGCTATATGTGCTCTTCAAGCAAGCAGTATTTGACCCTGGTACCACAGGTGCTATGCTATGTTTTCCATTTTCATTAGAAATTATGTTTACTTATTCGTGTGTCTCATGTGAACTTTACATTTTTTTGGTTCAAGGAAAAACAAAATTCTTCGTCCTATTATTCAGTAGCAAAAGTTGATGCGATGAAAGCAACGGCATCAATGTTCTTCCCTTTTTATTGCATTAATCCATTTATTCTTCTTTTTTTCTTTTTCAACTAGGTATTTTCAGTGAAAAGAATTAACGTATCTTTTCATGTATTTTTCAACTGACCAGGAATTTGGGGAAGGTTGTCAGGAATTTTGCTGCTCAAATTTTACTAGCTTGTGGTAGCTGTTAAAGAAGTAAACAGAACCAAACTGGAAAAGGAAAAGGCTTAAGGGCATTAGGATCCCCACCTTTATGAAGAGATGCTTGATTTTCACTTGCCAACTTAAGCATTTTGTTTATGGCATCTCAACACATCGAACAACTGTCATCTCCAATGACTCAAGTGCCACAAGCTTTCAGAGTCTACCCGTCCTACAATAAGAAGTTGGTTATTTTGTGATACTATTTGCAAGTAAAGCACAAAAGTTATACTTATAATGAACAACTGATATTGTCCTACCGTGCACAAGATTTAAACAAAAAACTATTGGTTATATGATTATATGTACTTTCATTTCTGTACCGAGCACTATTGATATTGCCATCAAGACAAGCTTTACGCCTAACATGTTGGGCCCGGGCAACCTTGTCTAGTTAGGACAATAAGTGTAGAAATTGCACGGACGTCCTATTTGGTCGCCCACATTTAATCTATACCCATATTTTTAAAATTATTTAACTTATACTCTAATTTTTTCAACTTCAGGCGCCTCCTTCTTCCTGCTACCTGTGTGCTCCTTTCTTCCTCCTTTCTTTTCTACTCTTTATTCTAATCTTTATCTTTTGTAATTTGTAGTATATTAAAGTTTTCACTAACAGCTTATTTAGTGCTGAAGTTTTACAAATGAACTAAATAACTTCAGTATCTTCTGCTGAATTTTTTGAAAAAAGTTTTATGACAAAACTAATGAATCCAGGACAAAACTTCAGTTTATTTAATGCTGAAGTTTTTACAAATGAACTAAATAACTTCAGCATCTTCTGCTGAAGTTTTTGAAAAAGCTTTACGACAAAACTATTGAATCCAGGACAACACTTCAGCTAAAACATGCTGAAGTACAGCAAATAGAGAACAAAACTTCAGCTAGTAGAATGTTTAAGTTCAGCAATTACAAACAACTTCAGGCATGATTGTCTTTGCTGCTTCAGGCCCGTATGCCTGAAGTTTACGCAAAAAGTGGGTACGCTTGCAATTTTTTTGTAAAGTGGGTATAAGTTAAAACTTGACCCAAAAAATGGGTATAGATGCAAATCACATGATTAAGGTCGCTCAATATGTCATGCAAATGTGATTTTGAGCTTTAAATGACATTTTTACGCAAATAGCCGGCCATATTTATTGTTTACTTTTTCTAGCCATATACATGGATTATACATTGAATATACATAATTATACACATATTAATACATAAATTATGCATATATTATACATCCGCCAATTATTTTTAGTTTAAGCAATTGGATGAACGGCTATTTGGATTAATTCTTCATCTTTTTTATACGGATTCAAGTTGAGAATTCTAATACCTTAATTGTAAAAAGAAATTTGGTTTGAATTATTCTTCACAACCTAATTTAAGTATTCCAAAAGACTTAACAATTTATTTTTTGCTGAAAATTTATGTCAGGAGACAACAATAACAAATTCAGCAAAATCTTACAAGTGAGATCTGAGAAGGATAATGCGTACGCAGTCCTTATCCCTACCTTATGAGAGTAGATAGATTGTTTCCAGTAAATACTCGACTCAAAAACAGACAAGGCAAACTTTATGTCAGAAGACCTTGATCATAAATGTGGTACGTGGAAAACCGTGCCATGGCATGAGAAGAATTCTGAATTGGGACATACTCTTAGGCTACATCACTAGGAATATGCCATTAACCAATTTGATTAATTACGTCTTAAGGTTAACACTAGAGTGGTGCTAGTCTAATAGCCTGTTTGGCCAAGTTTCTCTAAAGTCAAATGTATTTTTTTATAGGAAAATTTTTTTTTTTTTTAAGTTAAAGTGTTTGGCCAAACTTTTAGAAGAAAAAAAAAAGTATTCTTGGGTAGAAGCAGGAACAATTATAAAGAAGCAAAAAAAAGTAATTTCTTCCCAAAGTACTTTTAAAAAAAATACTTTTGAGAAAAATACACTTAGAAACACTTTTTAAAAGCTTGACCAAACACTATTGCTGCTTAGAAGTGCTTTTAAAATGAATTAGTCAAACACAAATAGTTTCTCACCAAAAGTACCTTTGGAAAAAATGCTTTTGAGAAAAGCACTTTAATAAGCTGATTTTTAAAATTTATGTTAGTTAGTGAGAATTATTCAACCAAAAAAATCAAAGTTTTCAGGAGTATTATCTTCTTCTTTTTTTGAAACAGAAAGGCGTTCTAATATATAAACTAAGTAAAATCCGATGCTAGAGCACCATTGTCTTCATTACTGTCACATTCTACAGATATGCCTCGTAGGGCATTTTCATTACCTAGAATAGCTAGCTTACAACAAACACTAGTTAAAATATTTCTAACATAACAGAAACCCTCATGATCTTTGTGGTAGGCATCTACCACATAGTTTGGATGTATAACAAAAACACATAATTTATTTATGTTGGTCTGATTAAGTACTTCCTTGGACAAAATGTGTGCCACCATGTTTCCTTCACGAAAACTATGCTTCAGCACGACTTCCCCCTTCCGCATTGCTTGCTCCATTAACCATCTGCATTGTGAAACTAAATTTGCGTAAGTAGGACAGTTTATATCAAGCACGTGCATTACGTTTGTTTCATCCGTCTCTATTTCGACTGGCAGTAAGTTCTCCTACAATATTATATGTAGAGCTTGTTGTAGAGCTTGTAGTTCTGTTTGCAATGGAGTCAGTGCATGTAATTTGTTATGATAGCCGGTGATCCATTCTCCTTTGGAGTTTCGAATAACTGCATTGTTGCCTCCTAGTAGGCAAGTATTGTTGAAGGCACCATCAATGTTTAACCATCCTTTTTGGGCAGATACTAACTTATCCTAATATTTTTTTTAATTGTAAAAAGCGTTGGATTGGTGGCTAATAACTTATACTCTAAAGTTATCTTATTAATATTATTGAGGTTAATATTGTTGGAAGTGTTGTTTTGATTGTTGAAATTTCTATTATTAAATGATCCAAAGAGTATAAGGAAATAAATCATCCCAAGTAGTATGTTGATTGTGGATAATTATGTTTGCTTCTTTTAAGAAGTATATCCAGTGAGTATTCCCTGTATTAATAGTTGGTTTACATCCCATTGATTCCCATAAGGATTTTACTATATAGCAATCCAAAAAGATGTGGTTTGTGGATTCGTTAGAACTTTTACAAACGGGACAAGTCGGGTCTATATTTATTTCACACTTATACACGTAATCACGCGTTGGGATTCTATCATAATAGCATTTCCATATGAAGAAATTTATTTTGTTGGGGCATTTTAGTTCCCAAGTCCACTTAAAAAATTCTTGACCTTAGGCTCATTTTCCTCCCAAAGGTTATAACAAGAGCTTATTGTGAAGACACCACTATTATTTAGGGTCCACAAAGGATAGTTATTATTTTGGTTGGTTGTTAGATCCACTATTTTTATGAGATTGGTGATCTCCTTCGGAATATCAATGGAGATTTCCCTAAGTCCCATTCTCCGGTTCTGTCAATGTCTCTAATTCTTAAGAAGGATTCCTCTTTATTTAAAAGGACCTATTATTTGGTTCCTACGATTGTTGATCCCTGGTATCCAGTTACTATTCCATATGTTATGAACGAATTTTTTGTCAATCATCCACTGGATACCTTTATTACACTGAGTCCATCCTGCTAAGAGATTGTTCCAAGTGTGAGAGTTTGTCTTCTTAATACCGTTGTTACAATATCTATAAGTCAAAACTTTTGCCTATAGGGTGGATGAGTTATTTAGAGCTATCCAAGCTAGGCTGGTTAACATGACCATATTTTTTGACTTAGCTTTCCTGATGCCAAAGCCTCCATGCTCCTTAGGCTTTGTAATAATATCCCAATTAATAAGATGTATTTTCCTTTTTTCTGTTGTACTACCCCATATAAAATCTCATTAGATTTTATCAATAGTTTTAAGAATTTTTGCGGGGAGAAGAGATAATTGCATTACATGGTTTGGGAGAGTGGATGATGCTAAAGTACTTCTCCCAGTCATGTTGAGCCACTTTGCGTTCCAATTATTTAATTTTGACCTCATTCTATCTATGAGAAAATAGTAATTTTTTGCTTTTGGCTTGTTAGGAGTTATAGGGAATACCAGGTACATTCCGAATGAATACTAATCTTTATTTCGAAGAAATTTGTGAGATTGTTTTTAATATGTTCAGGACAACTTTTTGAAACCAAAATATTTGATTTACTATTATTGATATTATGCCCTGACATAGAGCAGAAATTGTCCAAACATTGATATATGGTAAGTATTGTTTTATTATTTGTCTGCCCTGTTAGGGTTGGGTCATCTACGAAGAAAAGATGGGAAAGATGGGGGCCGTTATTATTTATTTTAACAAGATCCCACCTTCTTGTGTCCACATGATTGCTAATAATTTTTGAAAGCATATCCATACAAAGGAGAAAGAGGTAAGGTGACATAGGGTCTCCGTGCCTATTTTCTCTTGATGGATACAAAATTTCCGATTTGTTTTCATTAACAAGGATAGAGATATTACTAGTAGTAATGCAATTTAAGATTAGGGAGGTAATACCTGGAGGGAATTTGAAGAAATTTAAAGTTCTATAGACAAAAGAACAATTTTAGCTTGTCGAATGCTTTTTCTAGATCAATTTTTATAACAAAACTGGGTTTACCTTTTGATGTATTTAACTTCCTAATGATTTCCTGAACAATAATAGCATTATCACTAGTCCTCCCATTTTTTAAGAATCTAGTCTGTTCTTGACTATTTAGAAGATTTAGGAAGGGCTTGATTCTATTTGTTATTATTTTAGTAATAATCTTGTAAATAGTATTGCAAAGACTTATAGGTCTAAAGTTTTTTAAGTTATTAGCATTATCTATTTTGGGAATTAGACATAAGTAAATGTCATTTATGTCCTGGGGGATTTTTTTTGTTTGGAATACGTTTTGGCAAAGATTAATAACTTTGTTGCCCACTATGTGCCAATATTTTTTAAAGAAGAAAGGGTATAGCCCGTCTGGTCCTGGAGCTTTGTATGGCTTGAAAGAGCACACAACCTTCCTAATTTCATGATTCCTAATAGGATTATCAACGCTTGACAAGTCAATTGAATAAAAATCTTGGGTGTCATTTTTAATGTGTGACCAACTTGAGTTGTCGTGGGATGTTGTGAAAATTTTTCTAAAATCATTTGTTGTATAATTCATTATGGCGATTTGATCATCCAACCAAATTCCGCTATCATCTTTGAAATAGACAATATTATTTCTCCTTCTTCTGTTAGTAGCCTTGATGTGGAAGTATCTAGTGTTCGCATCACAGTCATTTAGCTAACTTATTTTTTATCTTAATTTCTAATAGTCCTCTTCCAGTTTTAGAATGTCGTTATATTCGACAATTAAGGACTCTTCAAGGTTACAAAGAAAGCTACTAGACGGCTACTTAGAAGAATTTTGGATACTCTCAAGTCATTTTAGGATTATTTTTTTAATCGAAAATACTACCAAAAGTATTTTTTTCCAGTTTTGAATAGTGTATTTAAAGAATTTTGTGCCCTCAATAAGGTCACTATCACTCCAACTATTTTGGACAATATTAGTGAAGTCCAGATGAGAGCACCAAATAGTCTACATTCTAAATGGTTTCTCCAAATTATTATCGTATACCTAAGAGATATGAGGATAGGATTATGATCTGAGTGAGTTTTTGGAATTTGAGTGATGTTCATATTAGGGAAGTTTTCTAGCCATTCCACGTTTGAGTAAACCCTATCCAATCTTTCTTTCCAATGGTTTGACCAAGTATATTTACATCGTTTGAAACCTATGTCAATTAGGTTGCAATGGTCTAAGCAATTCATTAAAGACTTTGCCCTATTTTGATTTATAGTTCTACCTCCAAATTTGTCTCGGTGATCTATAACTTCATTAAATCCCCCTACCAACCAAAGGCTCTTATAACTATTGGAAATATTTTTTAAATTTTTTCATAGTACATTCCTATAAAAAATATTAATACTAGCATATAAAGCACTAAAATGCCAAGTTTCTTATTTAGGTCTTACCTTGATCATTACATAAATTTTCTGACCACTCCTTGTGAAGTTGTTAACTATAACCATGTGTGATTCCACAAGATCACAATATCACTCGCTTGACCTGTAGCTGGAACTTAGATCATTTCAGTGAAGTCAAATTCTTCTAGAATAGAGGTGTGGTTTGCTATTTTTATTTCTAATAGTGTAACCATGCAAGGTCAGTGAGTATCCATAAGCTCCCTAAAATTCCTTCTAAAATTATCATTATTATCACCTCTCACGCTCCATATAATGAAGTTAGTTGCTTGGTTCATCATTTGAGGATTTGTTTGTTGGTTGTTGTTTAGAATGTCTCTCGCTAGATGTCCATTTGTCCTTCTTATTGATGGTACTAGTATTACCGCATTTTCCCTCACAGTCGGATCCTGATGAGGCCTTTTGTCCAGTCAACATTTGTATAGTGTCACTGGACAACTGAAAATACACTTCTTGTCTAGCCTTTCCTTGAATATTAGTATTTTTACCTCGTTGAGGCTTGAAAAGGCAATTGTCGGTTCCTCTAGGTGAGGTAAGATCTCCTCCTCTTCTCCTTGTTTCTCTTCCTGATTGTCCATGTTTACGAATGGGGGTTGTTTTTCCATCGAGGCAGCAATGTGGTTGTGTGCCGCTTGGTGTGCTTCCATCTATTGAATTATCCATTGAGTCAATAATATTGGGTTCATGAGGGTTTGTTCCTCCGGTGCGAAAAGAGGTAGGTTCAGTCGAACATTTATGGTGTATTATTGTTGTTGAGGTTTGTAGGTATGTTCCACATTTGGTACATGTTTTGTACCAAAATTTGGTTCATCAATGGGGCAAGCGGTTGCAATATGTTGTTTATCCACATTTGATTTATATAATTGCTCGTTACTAGGTTCATCCCCTCCGTGATGAGTTGAGCTAGGTAGTGAATATTTTGGATGATTAAGATGGGCTCCTGACCATTGATCTCCATGCAGAAGGAGATGGCATGCCCCATTAGACCTATTTCCACCCATGATCGGAGTTGGTGATTTGGCGGGGTTGTTGGTTGGGCATAAATTACTGGAATTTGGGGAATGTGGAGGGAATGGTATGAGATTGTTCATGTTGGTGTTGCGATGGACTCGATATAGTTGAATCAATCTGAATCTCCTTCTTAGTGTTATTTCTTGGCATTTTTTTGAAGGTCTTTCTTTATAGTAGGAGTGTGGAGAAGAGGAATGGTTGTAGGAGTAGCAATGATTTGGTCTATTTGCATGATTTTGAGGGTTCTTGCGTGAAGGATTTATCAAGATCTTGCATGTATATTTTCGTAGCCACTTGGCTTTTCCATTTGCCATGTGTTCTTTTCGTAGTTGGTTAGGAGGAGTGGTTGTTGCATGATGGTGTTCCATATTTAATCCGGCTACTTTTGAGTGTGGTTTCTTTTTATCACTATTATTAGGCTCTAGATTGTAGTGACTAGTGAGAGTAGGATTTATGTAATTATTGAGATTTTGGCTAGTAAACTCAATTTGTAAGTCATTAGTATTGCATGCATGTTTTGCCACGTTTGCCACTTGTTTGCTTCATGTTTTGAGAGACTAGTGATTTTTGAGTTACTAACCACATTCCCTAAAATTATGGGTTCTTCTTCAAGAAGATCAAACTTATTAAAATAGTTTTTGGCAGTATTCTATCTTAGGGAAGAAAAGTAATTTGAATCATTTGAGTTTGGAGATTGAGCATGATTATTTGAAGGCAAAGAAGTATCCGCTAAGCATTTTTTATTGACATACTGAAGATGTTGAGTATTAATCACTTAACCGTTGATGCATCATAAATTCGAACATTTATACCTGATGCTTTTTGAGTGGCTAACACTGCCTTTGGATACCTTTGTTCTCTGCCCATGCCTTTTTTGGGGAATGAAATACTCTTCCACTCCTGCTCTCTTTCTTATTCAAATTGTAACGAGCGTGGAGATGTGCGCTCTTCCTTTGCTTGGATTAGTTGAGAGTAATAGGGACATTGAGTTGTTACATGCGCTAGTCTTCCACAGTGTTTGCATAATATATTTCCTCCTTCGTTGAGGATTTGTTGCTTGTATAGACCTACTAGAACGTGTGTTGGGATAAGTTGATCGGGTGGCATTTCAACACATAATCTTGAATATCTCCCTTGTAGGCTGGCTGATGCGCATGCATCCACCTTTAATAATTTTTCAATAATGTTGCCAATTTTTCTTAGGCCATCGTAAAATTCAGTAGGTAGTTGGGGCAATTCTTACCTACACCTCTTTGTAGGGCTGCCTGGCTTGTTTTGCCACGAAATTTGATATCCATTTTTGGACTGAGAGGAAGAAGACGTTTATGAACCATGAGCCATTTTAAAGCACTTTTGACATATTTTCCTCTTTGACAAATTTGACAGTGTAGTAATCTTCACCAAGGTCAATTAGAGAAGAATTTTCTGTAGGTCTCCATTAGTCGTGGATCTTTATTTTTTAGGTAGTGGTGCATCACTCGTTTTCCCATAAGTTTTATAATAATCGAGTATTTCCAAGGTTCGTAGATACGTTGTCTATCTACGTCCATTAAAGATATTTGCTTTACCTCTTTTGACAAATCGCCTTCCGCTATAGCCTTTCTTCTGGGAATTGTGTGTTCATGGGAGAGGAAGTGTTGTCAATTTGTGTGCTGATGAAGAAAACTTCATCTTTTAAGAGTTTTTCCTTGTAGGAATGGTTGTTTAGATTTTTTGTGTATATATATATCTGGCAGTGTTTTGGTGAAAAATTTGATTGTGTATTTTCTTCCTCATTGGTTTCCATCAGATTTTGATTGAAAAATGTTTGGATTTTTAGTGAGAAGTTTCTCTCTCTCTCCCTCTCTCTCTCTCTCTCTCTAAAGTAGAGATCTCTAAGAGTTCACAATCTTGTTCAGGAGTATTATCTTAATTCAAACAAAATGCGACAAAGTATGATATTTGGTGTTCAAGACTTTTATACATTCTCGAAAATAAATTATATTTTAGATGTCTAATTAACCTTTTTCTGAATCGAAATTTTTGTTGCATGTGCAAAAAATAGTAATAGTAATTATTAAATATTTAACTGTGACTTATTTAAATAATTTTCGTTATTTAAATAATCACATAGGGGTCGTTTGGTTTGAATATGACTTATGCTGAGATTAGTTATGCTGTGATTAATTATCCTGGTATTATTTTTTATCCATTGTTTGGTATGTTGTATTAAAAATGACAATTACATAATTACTAAGAAGAATGTATAAATTATCCTGACACTAATTACCTCACCCTTTACAAGGTAAAGTTAACCCGATATTAATTTTAATCCTGAGATAACTTATATCAGGTTTGCTAACCAAACAAAGTATTAAGATGATATTAAATTTTTATATCGATACTATACCTTCTTATACCTCATACCCAACAACCCCGATTTTAATTATCCAACCAAACTTACTGTTGGGAAAAAAAAAACAAAGCTCACGTAGTTTTTGAAATTCAAATTTGGAGAAGAACGTGAGAGTCACGTGCAGCAGCGCCGAATCGAGAAACAGACTGATCTAACGGTCCAGAGAATCGCGTTTGGGCAAAGCTATGATGTGAACGAAAACGCTGATTACAAAACCCTTTTTCTCCCAACTATATATATCCCTCCTCCTTAATCCTCCTCATTCCTCTCAAAACCCTCGCAGCATTCTCCTCAAAACAAACATGGTTAGTACGCTGTATTTGATGCTCAAAAGTTTTTGTTTTGTTGGCTATTTTTGTAATGTTATGCTTTTAGTTTTTTCTTTTGTCGATTTGTGGTTATTTTTTGATGTATCTGAATGACTTGTGATTTATCTGGATCGTTTTTGGTGTAGGCTCTTCCAAATCAGCAAACCGTGGATTATCCCAGTTTTAAACTTGTTATTGTTGGCGATGGTGGAACTGGTAATTTTTCTCTCTTTCTTTGAAGATTGTCTTGTGTCTTAATTATTTTGAAGTGTGTTTAGCCTCTGATTAGAATGATTTGTTTGATTTCGGTATAAGTGAATTCTCTAGTGAGAGTGTTTATGCGTGGTTCTAATTCAGTATGACAAGTGAAAATTTTAGATCTGTTAAGCTGCTGTTCTAATTAGTTTTTATGTTAGTTTGAAAAAGGAATAATGGATTAAACTGTTTTGTTCTTTCTCTTGTTTGTTTTAATTGCTTATCTGATTTGGAGGTTTTTCTTTATGTATAGGAAAAACTACATTTGTGAAGAGGCATCTTACTGGTGAATTCGAAAAGAAATATGAACGTAAGTGTTAAGCTTGGTTGTTATTTCTTGGATTTTCTTCTTCGTAAGACTGAAATAATTTTGTATTTTGGAACAGCCACCATTGGAGTGGAGGTGCATCCATTGGATTTCTTCACAAACTGTGGGAAGATTAGGTTTTACTGCTGGGATACAGCTGGTCAGGAGAAATTTGGTGGCCTTAGGGATGGATACTAGTAAGTAATCATTCCATTTTAATTTCACTTTGTAGTCGTTACCATTGGTATAGCTATGATTTGCAATGATGCTGTATGTAATAATTAAAAAAACTTATTCCATTGTTGTTTTATGTGAAGCGCTATGTACTGCTCCAATATAACCTGTTTCTTTGTGGTTCTAATTCCAACTGCTAATTATATGCTAAGTGAATGAACCTATATAAACTTTATGAGGAAAAAATGGACCTAAAGTAACTTGTTAGGGTATATTTCTTAGGTTCCCATTTTTCTTTTTGTGCCGATGATTGATTGTATACCATTCTCCAAGATTAAAGTGAGATGTATTACATTCTGATTGATTGAACCCAATGTGGAATGTTGTGTGGATTGCGGTATGGTTAAATGCATCTCTTTTATGGAATCGCTATGTATTTTCAAGTGTTATATAAACAAGAGTCATGCTGTGTGTATTCCATCTTGACTTGCTCCTGTCTGTCTGCAGCATTCATGGTCAATGTGCTATCATCATGTTTGATGTGACAGCCCGATTGACATATAAGAATGTCCCCACATGGCATAGGGATCTTTGCCGGTATGTCTAAGCATCCTTTTTAAATTGATTTTATTCTCTAGTTTGTGTTTTCAAACTTGTTTTTGTTTTCAAACTGAGAGATATTTACATCTGTTGAATCAGTGTCTGTGAAAATATTCCCATTGTTCTTTGCGGAAACAAGGTTGATGTGAAGAACCGTCAAGTTAAGGCTAAGCAAGTTACTTTCCACCGGAAGAAGAATCTGCAATACTATGAGATATCAGCAAAGAGTAACTACAACTTTGAGAAGCCTTTCCTTTACCTTGCCAGGAAACTTGCCGGGTACTTACTTTCTTCATTTGACTATTAGCTAAATTGTGCCATTCTGAAGAAGAAACGTACCAGAATCATATTCTGATGACGTATTCAATATGATTTCCCTTTTACAGGGATCCTAACTTGCACTTTGTGGAGTCTCCTGCCCTTGCACCTCCTGAAGTACAGATAGACTTGGCTGCACAACAACAGTAAATTCTTCACCAATTTACCTCTTCTCTTCCAGTAATTTGTTTAGATTTTGATTGTCATTTCTTCCTTGTGTTTTTTTAACTTTAATGTGTTGTTGTTGCAGACATGAGGCTGAGCTTGCTGCTGCTGCCAGTCAACCCCTCCCAGATGATGATGATGAGACCTTTGATTAAGAGAGGAATCAGCCTTCTCGGACAGCATTTGTGGATGCGACTATGATTTTTTTTTTTCTTATGTACTGGTGTCCCATTTTTTTCCACCATTGATGGGCTTCTGAATGTAGGCTTTTTGAACTCTCTTCTTTTTCTATTTTCTATCTGGTTTGTGAGAACGATATGAAGTTTTTATTCATATCTTCTGAATGTGGATCTCTATTGTTTGGATGGACTGTTTTGGATGGATGAAGCTACTGTGGTTGCTTATTGTAATGCGTGTTCTGGTTCAATAGTATTACCGCTCTATCCTAGTTAGAGCTTTGTAGCTCCGACCACCATGTAGAAGCTGCGAGGTTTGATTGAACTTTAATATCATGAGCACGGGTACAAGTTCTAGATGATGTCACCCGAAAAATCTTCAGATATCCGTTATTCTTTTAAGATTGGTTCTGTCTCTACCGTCGGTAGATGTAGTCTACATTACAAACACAAGGATTAACGCATAGACTGAAAAGGCATTCTCCAGGTAATTATACTTTGAATTCAAGATGCATGTTATACACAGAAACAGAGTTGAGGGTGGTGCCAATGATGGGGTGCAAGGAAGGGGCTTAAACCCCTTTCAACAGCATCACTTATCAAATATTTCTCCCAATTCACATTATGATTCTCAACTACTAAATGACAACTTCGCATCCATATTGCAGTATTCATTGCGGATGGAATACCCTATATGCGACATAACAAACACTTCAATTTTCTGTTGAATTAACTGCATAATAATATAAGGCAGTTCATTGTCATGTCTCAAGGCTGATGCATACCGAGTTTTAATAAGATTGCAAACTCCTTACCTCAACTTCCTTTTTTTTTTTTTTTTATCCAGCATATTGCTCTCAAGTATAAATAGCATGCTGACGTCTATTTTCTACAAAAGAGGTAGGTTGTCTTCCTTCAAAGCATCTATTGTTTTTTTCCAATCATATGGTCCACATGATGCATAATGGGCTAAACTCGTAAGCTTCTCACATCCCAAATGACTCCTTAGCTCAACTCATTATGCTCAATGATTCACGTCCTTTTTCCTTGTACAATTTGCATTTGACCTCAACATAGTGGATCAAGGCATTCTCAGGTTTCAAAGTATAAAAAGGCAATACCAGTATCTAAAACCCCTCATCATGCTTCCACATATAATGGAATTCTGAACACCTTCAACTTTTTGTTGTCTCTCTTCCATTCACATAACAGAGAACATAGAGGCATGCCAAAAATTATTCATCAAGTATAGAAATCTGGGTGTAATTCATTAAAACTGACCAATCTTAAGCATTCATGCTTGAGCAGATTCTCATTTTGAAATGCATGATTTTGCTAAAGTGCTAGCTTGGAGAAATATCCAAAGTGCAGATGTCCTAGAATTTGGTAGATGAGATAATCATCAAATTGGGAGGATGATAAGATCACATTGAAAATAACGAAACAAGGATGACTACCAAACAGATATCTGGAATCATCACTTGAGGTATCAACTGGCCCCTCTGCCAAGTGAAACGCCCCTTCAACCATGGCCCCACCCTCCCCAACCCATTACAACAAGAAAACAATTTGAGAGAAAGTAATATTCCTTAACTCACATTATGAAGTAGCCAGGGTAAGCAAGGTTAGGAGAAGGTCAATCGGTATGTTTAACACTTACCTTGTAGTGTTGTGGATGGGACACATCATATTTACTACATGAGAACATTAGCTCGCATGTACCACCTTGCAATAACTAAAGCATTGACCAAGTCAGGAAGACTAGTATCTTCTGGCTTGAGATGCCTTTTCAACCAGGAGAATAAGACCAATAAGATCTAACAGATAAGCCAAAAACGTTATATGAACTAGATGATTAAGTCAAACCGTATGTGCATATAACAAATATTCCCTTGTGAGCAGTTCAACAACTGACTCCTTGAAAGACTGCAGTTTGACCTCAATTAAAGCAGCGGTTAGAAGTGCACAGACCAACACATAAAAATATTCCACAGGCAAGTTCAGCAGTCAACTGCTTAACCTTGATAAATTCTCAGCCACTTAAAAATGAATTGAAATTCTAATTAAAAAACCATCTATTATCCATAAGGAATGTGCCACACGACCAACCTCTTGGAGTTAGTAAAGAAGAGTTACATGTTTCAGCATATTAGCA